>CAKAOI010039149.1:33829-77932 GCA_916701655.1 Sebastiscus albofasciatus
CGTGGGTTTTCTCCGGGTACTCCGGTTTCCTCCCACAGTCCAAAGACATGCAGGTTAGGTTAATTGTTGACTCTAAATTGCCCGTAGGTGTGAATGTGAGCGTGAATGGTTGTCTGTCTCTATGTGTCAGCCCTGCGATGGACTGGCGACCTGTCCAGGGTGTACCCCGCCTTCGCCCAATGTCGGCTGGGATCGGCTCCAGCCCCCCCGCGACCCCTAACGGGATAAGCGGTTGCAGATGAGAGAGAGAGAGATCCATGACTTCCAACCACAGGACAATATCAGACCTGACTGGGCCATTCACTGATGGTGTGTGTGTGTGTGTGTACATGAATCAGATTATACTGTAACCACAACAGCTCTGCAGAACCATCTGGAAATCCTTCAAAACATCAGGTGACTTCACACCTGGCTCGATATAGCTATATGTTATCAAAAAAAGTGTTCTGGAATGAATCAATTACATCTTGTTTTAACATACTGGATATACAATAATCTTTTAATTATTTGTCAATAATATAAATTATAGTGTTTTTACTTAATTACTATTTAGATTTTTTATTATATTTATTTAATTATTATTTAATTATTGTGCAATGTGTAATTATGTTTTACTTATTTTTTATTGTATTTTTCATATAATATTTATTTTTTAATTATTATTTAATTAGAGTGTTTTTACTTAAATATTCTTTTTTTAAATTATATTTATTTTTTGAATCATTATTTAATTATTTAATTAGAGTGTTTTTATTGAAAGTCACATTCCTAACCTGAGACAACTAAGTAGCCAGAGAGCCAAAATCATTTCATTATAAACTGATTGGTATTGATATCCTAAAATGATAACTCTAACTAACTAACTTATTAAAACTTGGGTCTTATTTTGGTCGTTTTCTCATCATTTTGATCTGTTTTATAACATTTTACTCATCAAAGTAATAGCTGAGATCAGACAGGTTGTAAACTGATAGAAATAATGACCGAACCATGACAAATAAGACGTTGTAATAAAGTGGAATTCTACTCCTTAATGTGGACACAGACTCCCAGCATGCAGCAGTACCTGTGATGGGTGGAGGTAAGGCTCAGGGGAGGCCAGGTTGGTCTGGACCGAGAGGCTTTTCTCCAGCAGAGCCTGGGGGAAGCCCAGCCGATCGAAGGTGCTGCGTTTCCAGTGGTGGCCGTCGCTCTGCGCCAGCGCCTCGTCCTCGCTGAACGCCCTCACCACCGGTCCCGGTAACGGCAGAGGCAACGCCCCGTCACTCTCGTAGCCGTCTTTGGAGCCCTGGGCCGCCCCCCCGCCCTGCCCCGAGTCCCAACTGCTCCTCTGTTTCATCACTTGCTGGGCCTCCCACGCCAGCCTGGCCTGGGCCAGCATGGCCTCGGACGCCGTGCCTGTCAGCTCCCCCTCCAGCCCCCCGCAGCGTGCCAGCTCCTGGGGGAGGGACGGCTTGCGGCTTTTGCGTTTGCGGTTACCTCCGGGAGAGAAAGCCCCAGGACCGCCTGTAGAGGAAGAGGAGAGGGAGTGGGTGTGACTGGACGTCC
This sequence comes from Sebastiscus albofasciatus, assembly GCA_916701655.1. NCBI lineage: Eukaryota > Metazoa > Chordata > Actinopteri > Perciformes > Sebastidae > Sebastiscus > Sebastiscus albofasciatus. The sequence continues at coordinate 35,378 of CAKAOI010039149.1, forward strand.
AGGATATGGAGTCCTCATAAAGCAACCTCTGGCCTCCCTCTCCACCCTCCCCACTGTAGTCCAGCAGTAGGCGGGGATCCCTGATCAGAGACTGGCTGTGCTGCAGAGTATAGGACCCCCCATATGAGCCACCGTAGCCCCCCGTAGTGCCGTAACGCAGCAGGCGGTCGGCGGTCTTGAAGCGAGGGCTGGAAGACGACTGCTCTACATACACCAGCTGCTTGACGTACTCCTTCCCCACAGGACTGTACTCCAGACTCTGGGTCTTTTCTGGACACTTCTGCCTGGTCAAAACCAGCTGGCCGTAGGGCGACTGGCCCTGCTTGGGGGAGTGATAGAGGGGGGCCGAAGACTTGCGAGCAGGTGACTTGCCGGTGCCGTAGAAGGCCTCGGCGAGGTGCATGTCAGTGGGAGGCTCCTCGTAGATGGGAGGGGGCTGGTACTCTGACGGCGGCTCCTCGTACAGCGGGGGCTCATAGGCGTAGCGGGGCGAGGGAGGCTGGGAGTCGGCCGAGGAGCGGCGGTGGGTCCCGGTGCCGCCCAGCTCGGCTCGCTTCAGGAAGGGAGACTGACGACGCTCGGTGTAGAGGACGGGGGAGCCGTCGGGTTCCGGAGGCGGGTTTCCTCCAGAGGAACGGCGGGTTCGTGGGGCGGTGCCCCCTGCAGAAGGAGGACCAGGGGTGGTGGGGGGGTCGCAGGGGGAATAACCATTACCCTGGTGGGCCAAGAAGCTGGGCTCTCTGTCAGTCACCTTGATTAGCATCCGCTCCTTCGTACCAGTGTTCCACCTGAAGGGAGAGGTCCTGAGAGGAGAGGAGGACAGAAGAGTTAAGTAAGGGTCATATCCTGTCATAATCATATACATGGCCTCAACTTATTACCTAAATATCATGCTGTTCTACTCAGGCTATGTTCAATGAATAGTAATCCGACACCGGCAAGGGTCTGCAATGGTGTGGGCATGTGTCTACTGGTACTGGTCAGCCAATGAAGTGCGATGCAAGATGTCCTTTCTGGTCTGCCATTTTCAAAGGGGTCCCTTGACCTCTGACCTCCAGATCAGTGAATGTAAATGGGTTCTATGGGTACCCACGAGTCTCCCCTTTACAGACATGCCCACTTTATGATAATCACATACAGTTTGGGGCAAGTCATAGTCAAGTCAGCACACTGACACACTGACAGCTGTTCTCAGGTGTTGCTATCAATAGAGACTTGACCAGTCTGGTTAGGTCTTTTGTGTCTAATAAAAATCGTGGCAGTTTTAAGCAGTTTGAATTGCATTTTTAATTTTTACAACAGTAAGTCAAAAGAATTTGCGTGAAAACAAAAACACAGTTTACATTCTCCATAATATTATTCGACGTAGCTCCTTTAGTTTTCCCAATATTATATTTACTTCATCAGTTCACATTCACTCTCAGTGAGTGGGCCCTCACATTGTTTGTGAGACAACATTGAGGAGGAGGAGGAGGAGGAGGAGGAGGAGCGCTATGGGATGAGGAACAAGAAGTGGACTGGGCTGAGGGAGGGAAGTGTGACATCGATTGCGGCATTGGCCACCCTGCGTTTCCAAATACTTCCACTCACTGATCCCCAGGGCCGCTGCTCAATAGTGCCAGTGTGTGTGTGTGTGTGTGTGTGTGTGTGTGTGTGTGTGTGTGTGTGTGTGTGTGTGTGTGTGTGTGTGTGTGTGAGGGAAACAAAGAGGGCAGGATTAAGCATTACAGGGCTGTGCTGGCATCTACCAACCTGCTCCACACTCACAGCTCTAACCCACTTTCTCTCTCTTTCTTCTTCAGTCCATCCACTCCTCTGCTCTTAAGCTTCTCTTTCTCCACCATATGTCTACCGTTCCTCTTTTTCCATCTGCCAACCTCTCTCTCTGTGTCTCCCAGTCTTCACTACACAGTGAACGTTGTTCTTCCTCTCCTTAATTATTATTATTAATTATTCATGATCATTTGACCTTCAAATCAATTTACACACCCCCTCCCTTTCCCAGTCTCGACCAGCTGTCAGTGACTGAGATGTTTCACTGAGCTACCAACAAATCCCACAGTGGCCAGAGGTGTGTAAATGTTGATTGTGCCAGTAGTACAACTACGGTCACCTACTTCCACATCAGGACTGGCTGCATATCCCTTTCAATTCCATCTACTCTATTTCAATTCCAAAGAGAAGCTGTATTCTCTCAACCCGCTATCCCAACCAACTTTACTGTCTTTCAGAGGCTGTAGCAGGTTCAGTTTTAGAGCTAGAAGATATCATATGAAACTAGAAAACATAAGGAGCATGTCATGCTAGCTTATCGGGAAGGAAACTAAATAATGCTCAAAATGTAGTACATTTTGATAAGTAACAACTGACATGGCCATTTTCAAAGAGGTCCCCCTTGACCTCTGACCTCCAGATGTGTGAATGTAAATGGGTTCTCTGGGTACCCACGAGTCTCCTCTTTACAGACATGCCCACTTTATGATAATCACATGGAGTTTGGGGCAAGTCATAGTCAAGTCAGCACACTGACACACTGACAGCTGTTGTTGCCTGTTGGGCTGCAGTTTGCCATGTTATGATTGGAGCATATTGTTTTATGCTAAATGTAGTACCTGTGAAGGTTTCTGGACAATATCTGTCATTGTTTTGTGTTTGTGTAATAAATATATACATACATTTGCATAAAGCAGCATGTTTGTCCACTCCCATGTTGATAAGAGTATTGAATACTTGACAAATCTCCCTTTAAGGTACATTTTGAACAGATAATAAAAAATAAAAATAAAAAAAAAAAACAATTTGAATGGATTGATAGCCCTAATTTGTATGTATATATGAGTAAGCAGGTATTTCTGTGGTCATCAGTGTGTCTTTAAATATTTACACCTGTACTTTGCTGTGTTTAGGTTGTATTTGTTTCATTCATATGAGACAGTAAAGTCTTGAATATTGAGTCGGACTTGAGTAATGGCCTAGGTTTATCTGTTCTGTCAATTAAAGTGAATTTTAAAAAATCTGTTGTTTTTTGTTCACAAATAATGAGAATAAAAGAACAAGCATTCAAAGAGCATTGACATTCCTCAGCATTCTGCATGTCGTGCACAGGCTAACTGAAAACTAAGCTAAAGAATAACCCAACCACTGTGGCTCTATGTTATGACTTACATCAACTCTCAGTGCGGCCACAATATGAGGGAAGACAAGATAATACTATCCGATACTCAATAAGTCACTTGTGGTTGTCCTGATGTGGTCGCTCTGAGCCATCTTTGCCTCAGGGAATCAGTTACATCAAGATTCAAAACACATGCAGAGAAGTGAGAAGATGGAGACAGTCTCACAAAAAAGCATGCTTCAGTGTTCATACATTCTGTTTTAGACATCTAAATTGTGTTCTCTGGTTCTGTTGCGATTTCAATGTACACAGAAAACATTTCACAAGCAGAGCGTCTGTTCTTCAGCGGCCACATTTAGAATATATTTGAGAAATGTTTTGACAACATTTTGCGTGTTTCACAAGCATAAACACACTTTTGCAGCTCATTTGGAACAGGTAACCGATGCTTTGGGGCTGCGTTTGAATATGACATGCTTTTGTTGCTCCTAACTTTTCCCGTCATCATTTTAAATGTCAATATAGCCAAACCTCACATCACAGCTGCTGTCATTAACCCCGATTTTTATTTATTTTGTCAGACGATGCTGTGATCGAAAGATAGCGATTTTAATCTGCAGCCCAGCAGCTTGGTAATGACTGCGTGTCAACATAGTATTTAAAGATGACATATCATACTTGTATTTTGGGTTTCTACTAGAACATGTTTACATGCTTTAATGTTCCAAAAACTCATTATTTTACATCCTTTATGTCTGAATATTCCTGTATTCACCCTCTGTCTGAAACACTCTTTTTTAGCGCCTGTCTCTTTAAGACCTCCTGAAAAAGCCCAGTCTGCTCTGATTGGCTTGAGAGAAAAACATGGCGCTTTTATATATATTCTAATGAGCCTGCATGTGACATAGGAAGGGGAGCCAAATCTGAATGGCTTGTTGAATATCTTGTTTTCTGATCTAGACAGCCCACAGAAAAACTAACTGGGTTGTCTTATTTCACAGTTTGTGTATTGGGAGGCACTGAAATAGTGAGTTTTTCATGATATGTCCCCTTTAAGTTCACACTCGTTCAGCTGTCTGACAACAGAAACAGACAATTTGACTGCATTAAAACACAGTGACCGTGATCAGGAGGAGACTGAACGGAAGTTTAACTCCCTTCTTCCCATGTTTTTTCTTTCTCTCCGTCTATTACTATTAACACGAACATCTAGTTTGTAGCAGAAACAAATGACATGCATCCTTACAAATGTATTTGAATTTCACGCTTCCGATTCACAAGCTGCTACGGCAAAAGTCCACAAATCCCCAGTCCTTGTTCTCTTCTGTGCATTCTAAAGTTCAGCTGAAGCTAATACGAAGCTTGAGTATCTTCCAAAGTTGGTCTTTTGTAAAAAAGTCCCTTTTTGTTGTAACAATTTACTAGACTATTAACTAACTATTAACTAACACGAAGCATAGCGCTTGTATGTCTACAAGCAATTAAGCAATTAATACTAACAATAATCATAACAAAATTGTGATCAGAAGAGTGATGGCTCAGAAGGTGTCACCGGCGTGGATAATGCTGGACCAAGACAAAACTGCATGTGGAAAAGTTAAAAGGGGGTGGTTTGATTTAAAACTTAAAACCACTGGTAAGCACAGTGTGAAGGGGCAGTGTCTAGAAGGTAACCCCAAGAAACTCTCGCAAGATGGTTAAGGGAAGAATAGACCTTGAATGGTCAAGGTTAGGCATTGACCTCAAACGGTTAACGTTGGGCATTGACCTCGAACAGTTAAGGTTGGGCATTGACCTTAAACGGTTAAGGTTAGGCACTCACCTTGAATAGTCATGGTTAGGCATTGACCTAGAACAGTTGAGGTTGGGCATTGACCTCGAACAGTTAAGGTTGGGCATTGACCTTGAATGGTTAAGGTTGGGCATTGACCTTGAATGGTTAAAGTTGGGCACTGACCTTAAATGGTTAAGGTTAGGCATTGACCTTGAATGGTTGAGGTTAGGCGTTGATCTTGAATAGTTAAGGTTAGGAAAGGTCATCGAACAACGAGTCTCGCGAGAATTTTGGACACTGAACACAACCATGTGAAGGCCATGGAGGGTGAAATGAAGGATGTGCCACTGGACTATGAGCTGCCACCGCTGGAAATCTCCCCTCCAGCTCCTCACAATCAGCCGTCAAGGTCAGCTATGCTGTGTCACTGATTCACTGACTTGCAGTCTATGTCTGAATATAAGTCTGTTAGTCTAGCATGTCACAATAGTTGCTTATTTCATGCTACATGACATTTTTCTAGACCAAACCATTGTACCTATAGAATGTACTGACACATTGTCATTTGCACTCGTTTTAACATTTCATAGTTTACAATGTAGCACACAACATTAAAGGATTTGTGTCTATCAGTTTACACATGGTCCAGACCACATGGTCACTGTGACTCCACTGGCTAGTTGCCGCTGCTGCTCCTGTGTGTGTGTGTGTGTGTGTGTGTGTGTGTGTGTGTGTGTGTGTGTGTGTGTGTGTGTGTGTGTGTGTGTGTGTGTGTGAGACACACAGAGAGAGAGTGACTGAAAGACTTGGTGGACACTTCACATCTAACCAGATCCAATAAGGAATGCGTGAGAGCAGATCTCCCAGCCATCTGGACTGGCAGTCTGCAGCTGTGCCACCAGGCCTCTCACTACACACACACACACACACACACACACACACACACACACACACACACACACACACAAGGATACATGTGTGGACACACACAAATGCAGGATCAAAGAGTTTCTTGGAACATCCGTGAATAATTCCCTTTCACAATAATAGACAAAGAGGCAAAGAGGGGTCAGGTAAAGGCTTGGTGCAGGATGGGGAGGTGACAACGCCAATTAGTCGTTTTTGTGCATTTGGACAACACAGTCTCACTCCCAACTCATCAAGTACCTTGGGCAGTGCCCCTTAGCATCTGATATCGATCCTCTAGGTACCCCTCTAGCGTTAGTTTTGGATGGACCGAGGACGGTGTGTCAATAAACGCTTGTTACATGCATAGTATCTATATATATATCAATATTCAGGGAAATCTGTCCCACCAAGTTCCCACCTCAAGAACATTTCAGGAAAATTTCCAGTACAGCTGTATTGTGAATGAAAGCAGTAACGTTGCAGGGACAAGCGTGTGAAGGGTTACGTCCGTCTGACAAAAGAGGCTTTCACGTGAGCGAGCGAACCAATCACAAGACTCTATTTATGACATATTTGAATCTGCGACTTGTTGACGCTTTAGAATTTACACCAATGCTTTTGTGGGTGATTTGTTTGCAAAAAAACTGCCCCAAAACAAAAACAGCTCCTCCCCCGCGATGCAAATAATAAGAGACATCTTCCGACGCATACATGTACATCCGGCCATGCCCCATCTTCTTCTTCTGTTGGGTTTTATGGCAGTTGGCATCCATTAGTGTTGCATTACTGCCATCTGTTGGACTGTCTTCTTTGCCATATCTATTCTCTCATTGCCATGGCATGTGTGAAAAGGCGCTAGAGGGAAATGTTCCTGAATGTAGTGCATGTGTGAATAGGGAAAATCACTAGCGGTGCCTGAAAGGTTATCCCAGTAATGACAAAACAAGTGAACGAAGCACTTTTCATTTATCCTCTCTCTTCTTCATCCCATTTGTCCCTCCCTCCCTCCCTCCCTCCTTTAATAGGATGCTTGGTGTGTGCAGGGAGGTAGAGCTGTGTAGAGGTCAAAAGCTCCCATCTGTCACAGAGGAAGCAGTGTGCTCTATGACAGACTGCCTGTCCTGCTCCCCTTAACAGCATCCGCTCTCTCCAGAGACCATCTTCAGCCTGACACTCAGCTCCGACTCTAAATACACTGCTAACTGCTAGAACTAAATGCTGCTGGAGAGTGAACCAATATGACCAGAGAATAGCATGCATTTCATTCTCCTTTGAATATTTACTATGAACAGATAAGATCTCAGATAATATCTGAGTTGATGTCAAAATGTTTTTTAATACGACTGCATGCCACAGTAAAAGCATTGTGTAGCATTGTACCAGTGTAGCATTAAAGCATGGTGCAATTAGCGAGCTAGCTAGCTAACTATCCAGCTGTGCTTTTGCTAATTCATGTTTTAATGCTACACTGGTTCCAGTTGATGAGCCAAACAGCAGGCTGGTGGCCGGCGGCAGCGCTGGGTGTAACGGTCCCTCCGCCGCTCCAGAGAAGGACAAGCTACCGAGCTAACTAGCCAGCCATCCGTCTCTGGAGCTGTGTCCGTTCTCTTCCCAGCGAGCTGCGACCACACTTTACGGCCCCACTGACGTGTCTTGTCACCATAACAACTAACAATTGCTATTTTCTTTCGTACTAGTCAAATGACCACAGAAAACAGTTCAATGTCCATTCTACTCCCATTCTATCTCTATGGGTGCAACACAGTGGGATTACAGTAAAGCGTGCTAAACTGTGCCTGGAAAAAAACATCACAAGAAATATCAGAATCTAATGCGGGGATGGCTGTGCCATTACTGAACACAGTCATGCTCCCAGAGGATGAACCCTCTCCATAAGGTTTCATGAAGACAGCAGTATCTCAGGGCTGCCGGTAGTTCATTAGGGTTGTTAGCATACTTGCCAACCCTCCCGATATTCCTGGGAGACTCCGGTTTTCTATTGCCCTCTCCCGATTTTTTTCGTTATCTCAACATGTTTGTGGTACTGTACGGCGTGTATAAGCCATAAGGCCTACTGTTTCCAGCTGGACAGCAATAGAGCTACACCTATGTCTTCGGTCGAGCGCTGAGCTGTGCGGTGTGTCTGAAAGGGCCTTCAGTGAGTGAGAGAAGGAGAGAGAAATGGACAGAACTAAGAGAAAGAAATACTCAAAGCAGGGCAAAAAGTAATGAATGAATGAATGAATGAATGAAAACTGATGAATATCAGCCAAGTTTATACCAGAGATTCACACAACTTCCCTGAGAAGAAAATGAAAAGTAGGTCTATTTAACAAAGAAACTGTTGTAGTGTATTTATTGTTTTGTTATTTTCATTCTTTCAAAGACACCAGAAATGTTCTTCGGGAGGGCCCCCAGACCCACCACTTTAGTTTTGGAATCCTCCTTATTTTGAGGTCTCAAGGTTGGCGAGTACGTTTGTTAATAAAAATGGCAGTATTGTCTGACAAATGAGTCACTAACATGTTGTTCTCATTGAGTCTGTAACTGTCTGTAAGAGCAGTGCTTCTCTGTTCCTCTGAGTGTACACTGTGAGTAACTGGCTAGATCAGCTAGGACGCTCGCACACTGTGTACTACTCTCTCTGAGTGTGTGTGTGTATGTGTGTGTGTGTGTGTGTGTGTGTGTGTGTGTGTGTGTCCTCTCACTGAAGTAAAGAAGACATTTACAGGACACTGTGACCCCAGCCAGGCATATCCACCAATCACTGCAGACTGCAGCAGATTACAGCAAACCAGCAAACCAAGGAAAGCAAGACTGGGGGGGTGGTGGGGTAAAGAGAGGTGAGGGGCTCTGAAGGTGAGAGAGGATAGAAATTAATAGACAGTGACAGAAACAGAAGGGGGTTGGGAGGGGGGGGTAAGACAGAAAGAGATAGAGATGGAGAGGAAGTGACTCAGGAACGGAAACCAAGTTCTGACCTTTCAGGAAAACTAATGGTTGCATGTAAATCGGGGTTCTATAAAGTGGTTTTACTCCTACCAGTGCCGCGGTCGAAAAGTCAAAAACGTACGTCCTAATGTCTTTTCCTAACCACTTCTCCTTGACCTTGATGGAAAAACGTCATGAGGTGAAGGAAAGATGTGAAGGAGAATGCAGAAGGACTCAGGAAAAGACAAACCGCGGTGTTCAGAGAATCCGACTGCACCCACACTATAGGCTCCGCATATGTGACGACGGATGTTATGCTATGCTATGTGAAGAAGGACTACAAAAAGCAAATCTTACACTTGGCCCTGTCCCTGTTCTTACCATATTGTTTCATGCAGGCTATATATAAAGCTCCTTCAGTGACCGGCTGCTTCACTTTGCACTCATGTGCAATATCAATTAAACTGTTCATATTTATATCTCCTATGTGTTATAATGTGAATCACACCATTCAGTCTGTCTACTTACTATATTCAGCTTTTTTACTGTTTATTCATTATAGGCCTATCTTGCTTTTTCCCCCGCCGTGGGACTAATAAAGGATTATCTTATCTTAAACGTGGACAACCCCGCAAAAAATATTACTTCATCACCGAGGTTTGAGTTGAAATTAAAAAAAGGATTATAGTCTACCAGTCACAAAAGTTTACTTCCTTTTCCTTTTCAGAGATGCAACATTTAGACTATTGTGTTGATTATTTATGCGGTTTATGAGAATTTGCTTATTGACAGTTTGCTATATGTTTGCTGTCCATTTTGTTTGTTATACTTGTTTTGTTTTTTACTTATTTGTTACACGTTCGAAATAAATACATAGAAATAAAGTGAAATGAAATGGTTGTCACCGTGACTCATATTCATCAACATGAATCTAACCATTAGTATATGACTGCATGGAAATAATGGTTAAATCTATGCAAGATAGGCATATCGTTTGTTTTCATCAATTGCAGAATGGTGCGTCGCTTTAAATGTTGCGGCCGCAAGGAATTGTGGGACGGCATTGTCTCCTTTCCTTTGGTAAAGGATGCTCCAGTGTGTCCTCTGCTAAAGGAGATAAGAAAGGAAGCATTGAAGCACCTTTCCTCAGCATTTAGAGGATTCCACCAGCTCTCCTCATGGCTGTGTTGTTCAAAAGCAGAACCTTGCTCTGTTGAATGAATATTTAGCCCCTCATCCACTCTCCAGGCAACCATCACACAGGTCATGTAGGGTTACCAACACTCTAGGAACCAGAAGAACTGATTTGAATATATGCAAACTGGAGACATGGTTGCAGAGACAGTAGCAGTGCGATGCAGGAATCGTGCCTCAGTATAAGATGAGGCTGGTGTGAAGAGCACAGACGTTCACAATTCTAAATTGATGTTGCACAACCAGAGATATTGTGTTTTATTCCATGCATTTTTCTCCGTTGTGAAAACCTCAAATGACATCACTTGAGGCAATTTATCAGAGCCACAAAACAACTTTGTACAACTCCTTTTCATATATGTGCAACAACACCTGTAAATAGTTATTGATTTATATTCCTGCAATCCCACTACGTCGATAGGTGCTCGCCAAGTTGTCCTTCACGGGGGACATATATCAATCTAAAATTGATTTGCAAGGTAAATTATCGATTGTATCGATACTAAGAATTTGCTCCTTGTATTTAAGCACGACAAATATTATATGGATGTATTTTTTAGCACTAAATCATTTCTCTACCGTTTATATTGAACATGAGGACAGAAGCAGCAGGTTAAACCACAGTTCATTTAACCTGAAGAGAAGCTTTTCTATCATATTTAGTGTTAAATATTGCACTGCCTTGTATCTTGAGAACTGAAGCAGCAGGTCCTGCAGTTGCACTTTTTATTATTTTCTAATAAAAGCTGTATGTATTTGCCATTAATCGTTGTTTACTTGTTTTTATCCATAATTAATTTATCTCTGATTCCCTCACAAGAAAAACTTTCGATTTAGGAATTCTCCTATTCAGGGTCGCGGGGGGCTGGAGCCAAGCCCAGTTGACACTGGGTGAAGGCGGGGAACAGCCCGAGCCGGCTTTGAACCTTCGACCCTCTAGCTGTGAGGCAACAGGGCTAACCACTGCATCACAGTCACACTGATTGAATTTTTGGCAAAAAAAAGTTACTGTATCGATTTCAAGTCATTGAATCGTATCGTAAAAAAAGTTCCCTTTTAATGTTAAGACTTGCGACCTACAGAATAATGGTCCTGTCTGCTGCTTGTTATGTGTCTGTGTCAGGTGACTGATCACGTGACCAACCGTCTCTTACCTGTCTGCCTCCTCTCTGTTGCCCTGTTTCTCAGAAAGCTCCTGATCGAGGGAGGAGGAGGTGCTCCCCTCTCGGCTGACCCCGCTGTTACGCCCCGGGCTGTTTTCGGCCGACGCTCTCCCTCCTCCGCCTGCGGGACGGGGGTTGGTGGCATCAGTGTGCTGCTTCAGAGTCTGCAGCTTGGCCAGGGGGATGATGTCGCAGGCCTGGGGCCGGTGCCACACCGTGCGCTGGGTGGAGGCGTTGTAGTAGTAGAAGCGCGACGTGTTGGGATCGAACAGCTCCCACCACTGGTTGTCACCGGTCCGCTTGATGCAGACGCCCTGCGGAGGGTCCCACACGCACTCACCCGTCAGCAGGTTGGCGTACATACGCTCCCGCGTGCGCGGCTCGATGATCTCCACCCACTCCAACCTGCAGGGGGAGAGTTCAGAGAGAGACTTTTAGAAACATGGCTGTGACTGGAGGTCCAACTCGTCCTGATCCAACAGCTGCATGCTGAAGCGTACCACTCAGCAGCAAACAGGTACAACAACTTCAAAAAGAGGCAGGAGCACTTTGATTGATATTTCAGTAACAACATGCCTTCTTCAGAGCTTCAAAGAGAAACAGGGACATTGTATTTATTGCTTCCCCCTCTATTAAAATTAGGAATCAGAAGCATAAAGACACCCACACAACCTAATGGGAAAAAGCTGTCAGGTACTGCTTCCCAAAAACACTGCTCAGCCTCCACTGACAGACATTACAGACAGACAACAAACAGGCTTTTGAAATGTTTCCATCAATCAAAACTAGAATATGATTACGGCAATAATGCAATTAAGGCAGAGCCCCTGTAAATCCCATAATGTGAGTATCCTTTTAATCCAACTATCGCAGGAAAGCACATTGCTTTATAGCCAGATGAGTGACGACTTTGTTCTCCTCATTTCCTGTAACCGGTTTAACATGAAAGCATGGTGGAATTAGGAAGCTAGCTAGCTACCTAGCCAGCAGCTACAACTTCAAGATATTTATTCTTCACGTTACGCCCATCTATTCAATTCAATTCTATGTTTATATACTATATACATGATATCGTGGAATTTGAATCCCTGTTTAAGTTTTGACTAATGTGTTGCTGCATTATAAACGTTTACACTTGAATTGTAATTCCTGTTAAAGTTGCTGGTGTATGATTTATTATTTTAATAATAAAGAATAATTCACTAAATGTATATCTATGTATTTATTTGTTACATTTTGTTTTGCAAAGTTAGGAAAGCAATGTTTAAGGCAAGCCTGATGTTGCCTTACACATAAAGGAATGATCCCAGTCACTTCCACACAGTGAGGCATACAGCTCATTAATGAAACACTGGTATCGGATCAGTACTCGATATCGGCCGATACTCAAAGCCCAGGTATCGCTGTTGGTACCGGGACTGAAAAAGTCGGATCGGTGCATCACTAATTCTGTCACCCTGTCCTCTGTGGGCAGCCAGGTGTGTCTGTCCTTCTCTATTCCAGTCTATGGTCAGTCAGTCTGTGCACTGTCTCTCTCAGGTTCTGATCAGTTACTGTGGTTAGGTAGTCTGTCACAGTTTAGGACCAAACATGTTTCGATACTTTGTGTTGTGAGTGTTTAATATCATTCCAACAAGTGATGGACTTTTTCCACACACACAATCTCATGTGTCTTCAGCTCTAATGCAGCTGTTTGCATTCCAGAAAGAGGAAGGGAGGCTTTAATATGACTCACACACACCTACACAGCAAAACATAGACGCATCCCCCCCCCGACACACACACACACACACACACACACACACACACACACATGCATTTTATAAATAAACATTTGAACAGCATTTTGAAACCACACATCCTGGCTTCATCCTGCTGCGTGGTTACAGTCGTTGTTGACGATAAGAGGTCAATCAATACCTGTTGGCAGGCAGAGAGTGGGCGGATACCAGCTTGTCAGCTCAACTGAGTTTACGTAACGGAGAAGGATGAGGTGATGCTGACAAAGACTTCAGGATTTTACAAGTCTGGAAAGGCATTTTAACGGATATTATTTCATCTTTCGTCACGGTGATCATGAAGTAATAACATCCATCCCAACATATGTTGCAGGACAGTCCTGCAGTGTTTTGCCAGAGCCCTCTACGTTGGCTCGTCTGCTGCATCGCGGCCTTAAGTCCAGATATTAACACAATCTGGGCACTGAGAGAAGCAGTCTTCATTGTATGGAGGACGGAACCTGCCAAAGTAAAAAAATAAATAAATAAATGACTCGATAAATAAATGAATATGCCATTAAAAGTAGCAAAAATAATATTACAAATAAATGTAGTCATTAATTAATTGATAAAATGTGACATAAATTAATATTTCTGTTTTAATTTTTTTTTATTTAACATTGTAATAATTCCCTTATTTATTTAATTTGCAATTTTACTTTTTTAAGTTTTTTATGAATTTTTAAATGTAATTTTTTTGCATATATTCTGTATATTTATGTATTAATTTAGCATTTTTTTCTTTTACTTGTGCATTTTTGCATTTTTTTAAAAAAAAAATATATATATATATTTTTTTATTTTTTTTAAATGTATGTATTTATTTGTATTTAAACATTTATTTATTTCTCCATGATTTTTCCTCAGCATTTTCCTCCATATCATTGAGACCCACAGACACTGACAGTCTATCCCTACTGAACGCACAGACAGGAGTTGCGGCTGCTGAGCTGCTTGTGTCACAGAGCAGGTCAGTGACTGAGGTGTGGCTGAAGTGATTCTGAATCGGATGATCCACTCAGACCTGAGCAGCACTGACAGCGTGGCTTAACGGCTCCATCCTCTCCTCTTCCTCTGGACGAGGGGGATACACAGTCCTGACAGCTGATGGATCACAGAGGGACTAAAGTGTAACCGCAGCCAAACAAGTCAATCCAATACCCATGATGCACCTGATCCTATACTAATAAATCATTAACTTGTTGCTGCCCTCAGGGAGCAGGTCCCTGCATATTTGAAACTCCACCTGTACGTGATATTAAATACATGTACAAAGCCTCATTCAAGTCATGTCATAGCTTGTTGAAATACATGTGTGGTAAGCAGGCAGCTAATTGTGGTTCTTGGATGGAAAGAGCTCAGACAAGAAAGATGACTTCTTCCCCTAAACTTTGTTTTGTTGTACTCATACAAGTCAAGGCGACAGAGGGACACAGTTCCGCAGCAAATGCATCTGAAGTTCAAAGTCTGGATGCTGAGGCACAGGTGGCTTGAAGATACACTACCTGAAAACTGAAACACTCGGAGATGTGACAGCAATTCAATGTAGCCGCTGTTCTACAGCAGTTGAAGTATTGAGTTCCTTTTGTAATATATCTATTAGGGGTGTAACGGTACGTGTAATTGTATTGAACTGCTCGGTACAGGACGTTCGGTTCGGTCCACACGACATCCTGTCGGTATGCCCTGTGACCCAAACAGCTGTTTATGTCTACTACTAGCACACGTGGAACAGAAATTATGGATCGCAAGTGTTACCCGGAAAGTTTTGGCAGCGCACCAGTCGTTCTCTATCAGCTGTAGCAGCACTGTAGCATGCTAGGTGGTTTAGCCCCATGGATGTATAGAGAGAACTGGATCCAGCGTTGGAGGCGGGGCCCCGTTCATTCCTATGAGAGTTGCTCAGTGGCGCATGAAGCCTAAATGGCTCGACTTCCGACTGGAAAAGTACCCAACGTCACGCCGTCGTCACGGCCTGCGCTCCAGCCTCGGTCTGGGTCTCACTCACATGAACGGAGGAATAGAAATAACTCTGGATTTTACAACTTTCAAAACCTACTGATTTAAATCAGGACTATTAGAGTGTTTGTACTGGGAAGTTGATTCACCTAAAAAAAAATGATCCTCTGAGTTACAGACGTCTCTTTCCTAATGTAAGTCTATGGGAAAAAGTCTTTTTGGGCCCAATGGCATCACGTGACAGACATGGAAGTTGCAGTACCGCCGATTGGCCACTATGAAAGTCAGGATCAACGACCGGCACTCTTCCTGGAGGGTTTGGTTAAGCCCAGTTCGCAGGTTAATCAAGCTCAATGGACAATGATTTGTGTCAAGCTGTATGTTGACACTGTTAAACTTGAAATACTGGGTTACATTCACATTACATTACATTTACATTTCAGACATTTCTGTTATTTATTTTTGTTATTTAGGCTATTTATCTTTTATAGACAATATGCCATTATTTGGGTCCATTAGCTGTTAAAGTAAGAACCCATGTAGCTACTGACTTATTTTGTGCCCAGTCACTTTATTGTCCCGTTTGTGCCAGTCAAATCAGAGCATCCGGTTAAGTACCATTTAACTCACATTTTGTCAAATTCTTAAATCATTTTACCATTATATGTGTGACATTGATGAAACAAGTGGAGCAAACTAAGCCAACTCAGTGCTTAGTGTTACACTAATATAGGTCATTAGTACCAATTCGATCTTAACAAAGCTAGATAGCTTGCTACCTTAACAAAGCTGCAGTGTTCCCTGATCTCAGATATTAACTTAGTGAGTATAATATTATTATGTATAGAAATGATGGACAAAATACAAAAATAGTGCCCAATTAATTAAAAACCAGTGACGTATCCTTTAAATGCCTGGGCTGAACTTCTGACAACCCGTTTTCAGGTTTGTTGGCAGTTTCCTTGTGATTCCAGACTTCCCCCTGTAGAGTTCTCTGCCAGTGTGAATCGTCTCCGAGCCTCGCTGAGCACCGGGGCAGTCACTATTAGTGCTAGCTATGTGTGTTTGTGTGTGAGAGAGAAAGAGAAGAGAGAAAGAAGAGAGAAAGAAGAGAGAAAGAAATGGTACATCAGCTGTCACAGTGAATGCTTCTCAAATGGAGCAGAACAGGCCAGTTAAATAGAGAGATCCAGAGCGGAGATAGTAGGATTAATTGGCCATAATTGGTTGATGTGTTGGTGTTCCAAATGACCCAGTTTAGCTGGTGAGCCTCCTCCCTGTGCCTGCAGAGACAGGCTCTGTCCCACTGTTAGCATACACTCTGAGAGCTACTAATGGGGACTGAAAACTTCACAAGGGCTTTACAAACACGTCATGTCAAGGAACCTCAAAGCAGGGCTTTTAAATCCACACTATTATATTGAGTAGAAGAAAATAACTGTTAGCTGCAAGCTGTCAACCGCTGGTTTAAAGGAATATGCTGCCCTTATTAAAGACAATACACAACAATGTTCACCAGCCACCACAGCATCTCGTGAGTCTGGGTGTGTTTCTATGTCTGTCTGTGGACAGGTTTGTCAACGCGATAGCATCACAAGATGCAGTCAGGTAACTTTACAGGTGCGTAGTTGAGATCAATCAAAATATACAATAACGCTAATGGGCAGGTAGCAGTACATAATTCAGATTTACTTAGCTTAGACTGGAGACAGGGGGAAACAGGTAGCCTGGCTCTGTCCGACGGCGAAAAATCCACCTAAAAGCACTTCTAAAGCTTGACAATTAACACGTCACATCTCATTTGTTTAACCCCTTAAAACTCCAGGTCGCTATTCTGTCTTTCAGAGGTTGTTGCGGGCTGAGTTTTCAGCCTAGAGTGAAGATACTGGTATCATATAAAATACTGGTATCATTTTGGCGAGGAAAACTGTCATGGTCATTTTCAAAGGGGTCCCTTGACCTCTGACCTCCAGATCAGTGAATGTAAATGGGTTCTCTGGGTACCCACGAGTCTCCCCTTTACAGACATGCCCACTTTATGATAATCACATGCAGGTTTTTTAATGCAGTATAAATGTGTTATTTCCACCTATACTAAAATGGTGTATCTGAATATTTCTGCATACTGGGGGGAGGGGGGGGGCCTAAACAGTCTCTGAATTACATAAATTGAGTCTCACTGTAAAGCTGAGACTCTTGTGGATCCAATGAGCCCAACTGTATTCATGTGTGATGATGTTAGTCCCCATAGGAGACATTTCATTGTAGTGAGACCATTTTTTGAAACTTGACCTCACTGTATTGTATACAGCATACTGTACTTGCACTGTATATGCTTTCCGAGGTAGATTGACAATAAGGAGTGCAATAAGTGCTCGCCATCCAATCGGCATAAACATTTCAATGGTGTTCCTCAAGGTCTTAATGTAGTATTTTGGAGGAATTTGTAATCATTTTTATCAACTCTCCAGTGGTTAAAAATGGTTAAATTTAGCACCAAATCTGTGTAACAAATGGTATCAACACAAAAAATGCTGCAACAATTTAATTTTCATAATAGAGCATGGGAATGGTCATCGCAAACTTATGTCATCATGTTCTACGCTCTTATTTTATTTAATTGATTCATTAATTGATTCATAATTTTTTTATTTCTTATTAATGACTGGAACATCTTGACCCACAGTGCTGAGCTGCACCTCAAATTAATCTCCAGGTTCCAGCTTTCAGATGATGAACACCACTTCTATGTGACATCTACTGCTGACCTGCTATCTCCCCCTGAACATCCCCTATGTCCCACCCCCACCCCTCTAAAAAAAGAGTTCAGAAAGGTAAAGGTTTAATAAAAAAGAACGTACATTTTAAGCATCATTCTGTAATTGCTGCACATGGTACAAACACTCCTCCTATTTAGTTTACCCTTGTGGACAAAAATCAGCACATAACAGTGTCTTAAAGGGATAGATCAGGTGTTTGTATGAGCTACTTCTCCATAGTCAGTGTATCACCTACAGTAGATGGCTGTTGGCACAGCCCCAGCTTGGAGAAACAGACAGGAGTACTGACACCAGAGATAGCAATATACAGTGCTATGGATGGGGACGGCAGAAAAATGTATTTTAGACACCTAAAAGAAAGGCTCACCTAAAAAATATCGATATCTGTGTAAGTGTACGCTATATTTAGAATATAATCACCGCTTTATCTTGCCATCAGACAGCTCTTTCCTCCTCCTTTCCAACAGGGAACTGAACTGAAAGTGAAACTTATCTGTGCTCTCTCCAAAACCAGCAGGCTCAGATGACAAAAACAGTACAGATATGTTTCACTTTCAGTCCAGTTTGCTGTTGGAAAATATTCTAAATATAGCGTACACTTAAACGGATATTAATTCTTTTAGGTGAGCCTTCCTTCATGAAAATACGTTTTTCTGCCGGCCCCGTCCACAGAACTGTATTGCTTTGCTCCCGTGCTGGTACTCCTGTCTGCTTCTCCAAACTGGGCGTGTGCTGACCGCCATCTACTGTAGGTGATACACTGACTATGGAGAAGTAGCTCATACAAACCCACTGAGAAACACCCAAACTATCCCTTTGAGACCCAGATACTAACAACTCACTTTATGCTGGCTCAATTGAACGAACCTCCCTCCTGCTAGCCCCTCTCCTCCCACCTGCTAGTCCCTCTCCTCCAACCTGCTAGCCCCTCTCCTCCCACCTGCTAGTCCCTCTCCTCCCACCTGCTAGCCCCTCTCCTCCCTCCTGCTAGTCCCTCTCCTCCAACCTGCTAGCCCCTCTCCTCCCTCCTGTTAGCCCCTCTCCTCCCTCCTGCTAGCTCCTCTCCTCCCTCCTGTTAGCCCCTCTCCTCCCTCCTGCTAGCCCCTCTCCTTCAAAACAAATGATACGAAAAAATAAATAATTAATAAAAATAGGTATGTTCATAATTAACCGTTAACCGACATTAAGCAACCGATTAACGCTATCTGTTAAAACGGTTAAAAGAAATATTAATAATTAATTAAAAAGCTGAGCGGCTCGTCACTTTGTTAACGCTAAGTTAACGCTCCCGGACGGTGAACTGGAGACTCAGTTGTCCGTTGTGCTCATACACTGCAGCTGGCACGAGGCACGAATCTTGTCGGTTAACGGTTAATAATCGGTTGTCAGTTAAGAACATTTTTCCAAATTAGCATCCCTAAATAAAAATATGAAACTGTCAGAGTACTTGTAGCGTCTACTATGTTTGTTTTTTCTTCCATTTGGCACCCGTCTGTATTTCAACACAGACACGACTCTTTAGAAGGGACCCTTCTATATACGGGTTAAAAGAACAATCAGATGATGAACTCTGATGTTGTTTTTGAGTGATATGATGGATGCCATGGTAAATGGACTTGCATTTATAAAGCGCCTTTCTAGTCTTCCGACCACTCAAAGCTCTTTACACTACATATCAGCATTCACCCATTCACACACACATTCATACACTGATTGCAGAGGCTACTAAGGTGCCAACCTTGCCCATCAGGATCTGATCTAAATACTCATTCACACACCGATGGCTCAGCCTTCAGGGGCAGTTTGGGGTTAAATGTCTTGCTCAAGGGCACATCAACATGTGGACCGGAGGAGGCGGGGATCGAACCATCGAGCTTCCGATTGAAAAAGAGAAAAAAAGCAGCCAAGTTCAAGCTCTGATGTCGAGTTCATTTAAAAAGTACTTTATCACGACTTTACTCTCATCAGTGATCAATCGAACAAAAGGATGCACAAACATTGCGTATGAAAGACGCCTCTCATTGAGATGACATACAGCTCAGTGGCAAACATCCATACCACCACCACCACCACCACTGCAACAGTATCTCTCCCTTTGTCTGATCTGATCTGATCATGGAGCATCCTGCTGATTGGACATGTGTACTGAGGTGTTCAGTGCCGTGCTGTGGTTCCTCTGGAGAGCCTAGCCTGGACACACACACATGCCAACATGTTCTATTTTGTAAATGCTTCCATTCAGAGTTCAGCTTCATTAACCCTGGTCCGGAGCAGTATAATCCCTGGAGAGCTTCCCCACAGAAACCACTGCACTTTATCTCAGCCGACTGAAGGAAGCACTGTGCATTACAGGTTAATCATACAGTCAACTCCCATATTAGTTGTAGGGGTGTAACAATACATCCATCTGGACTGATATAACAACTCATTGATCAACGATCCAATGTCGATGCAAAGTGAAAATATCGATTATTATCATCATCATTAAGATGCGCCTTTATTTTGAAATCATAATATAATCATATTTTAGATGCTTTTTGTGAGCTGATATAAATGTCTGGAAGAGCTCAGTAATAAAGTTGTCAAATCATATTATAATCATAATATAATCATATTTTAGATGCTTTTTGTGAGCTGATATAAATGTAACTGATGAATAACTTGAATTGAATTGAATCAAAATCGTATTGTATCAGACTTTGTGATATCAGCAAATATTGTATCGTTGTCCAAAGAATCAATATAATATCGTATCTACGAGCGGGAAAAAAATCGATTCACCTATGTATCACGATTGTATTTATTTTTTTAAATAGATTTTTTAATGCCAGAATCGATTTATTTGCTTCATTTCAGTCTATGCGTATGAGTAAAAGGAAGTTAGCGCTTTTATTGTTGTAGTCTGAGTAACGTGACGTCATATTCATTCCGTTTCCTTCAACCAAAACAAACCAGCCGGCCGCCACGAGCCGAAACGAAAAAGTAGAAACCGTTGGAGGGTCAGCGTGGATACAACCTGCACCATCAC
This sequence comes from Sebastiscus albofasciatus, assembly GCA_916701655.1. Taxonomy (NCBI): domain Eukaryota; kingdom Metazoa; phylum Chordata; class Actinopteri; order Perciformes; family Sebastidae; genus Sebastiscus; species Sebastiscus albofasciatus. The sequence continues at coordinate 56,009 of CAKAOI010039149.1, forward strand.
ATGTTAAATCCAGCGTGGTAAACACTACACATCCAGTAAAGGATGGAAACACTTTGGGTTTCACACATTGACAGGAAAAGCAGAGCTAGACATCACGGATAAAGCTGCATGCTTACTCTGTCACAGACAGGAAACGTTATCGTATCGCGGTAACGTACGGTCGAGCCGGCCGTCGCTCTCGTCTCCGTGGTCAAATGGGCCGACGCTACAACTGTAGAGCTCCCAGATACTGACATTTGTGTTCTCTGCATTCAAACAGCCCCAATGGAGCTGACCATGGATGTATAAAGAGAACAGAGCTGACAGGAGAGCTAGAGACCACCTTGGAGAAGTTAGAGGAAGTAGACACGTGGGACTACGTCCGCTTTTCAAAATAAGGTGTTAACAAAGGGAACTGTATATACAAAATACATATATGGAAATAAGATTGATTGGATTACATTCACCAGAAGTATAAAACATTACATGTCTCTTATAAATTAAAAAGAAAATATCACTAATCTGTGAGGGAAATGTCTTTAGGCTTTGATTTTTGGGATGCCAAAAAAATAATTAATAAATAATTCCTGCCAATGACTGATATATTTGACTTCAGGACATCTCTGACTACATACATGCTGAAAACCAAACATTTGTACTGGATTCATTTAGAGATTTTCCAAAATAAAAGTCCCTAGAAGTGTATGATTCAACTTTTCCCCTTCACGGTCTAGTGTTCAAAAAGTTAACAAAAATCTCAATAAATCACAATACATATCGAATCGGCACCCAAGTATCGTAGTGATAGTATCGAATCTGGAGTGTCGTCCCAGCCCTCATTTTATTGTGAGGAAACTTGTGATTTAATCCCCTAATTAGTTGTACCCAGGAACAAAGTGCTTTCAATGTGTCCAATATAAAACCAGTAAAAGAAAATGCAGCTCAATTTAATTCAAAATTGAACTCAGGTTGCTCTGATCCAATGACATTCAGCTCAGCTTGTACTTAAACATAAAGACAAGAAGAAAGAACTTTGATTGGAGATTACAATAAGTTGGACCCAGTGTGAGAACTCCATGGCAGTAAAACAACATCCACAACAGAGACTAGAAGCAGTGCAGGCAGTGCTGATTGCTCCTCTACCCTCCTCTTAAAAAGGTCACTTCTGTTGCTGGGAGACTACTGAGCAGTCTGACAACACTTTTATAAGGTATGAATAGGATGAGGGCCTTGGACAAGGACAGAAGAGGAGTGGAGGTGGTGGGAATAGAGAGGTAGACTGAAATATCAGTCTAATTAACCTCCTATTCAACACACACTAAGTATCAAAACACACTCCATTCTGAAATCATCCCACTATTTAACCTTTGACTCAAAAACCCTATAAATTATTACAAATATACACTTCCAAACCTTTATTTGAAACAGGCTTCGAAGAGATGTTTTATGAGTTTATCGTATTCTCATAAGAAGCTCTCACTGTTTTCTGATCGGCTTCTGTTTTAATTTGCAGTTAAAGGGGACATATCCTTCTCATTTCCAGGTTCATACTTGTATTTTGGGTTTCTACTGTTTGCACGCTTTAATGTTCAAAAATCTCATTCTTTTTCTCCTACTGTCTGTCTGAATATGCCTGTATTCACCCTCTGTCTGAAACGCTCAGTTTTAGCGACAAGCCAACATGCCTGCTGTGAAAAAGGTCTGTTAGTGCTGTGAAAATGGATATTAGTATCTATTCTGATTTAGTTGTAGACAGTGATCGTGACAGTCTGGATATTAGACTGTGAAAAATGCTTAAAATGTATACGCAGCACTCTGGTCCTGGCTTGTATGAACTTATGGTGTCTTGTAGGCCCTGCGGGCTGGGCATAGTGATATGCAAGACACAATAATACAAATGTAATACATTTCAATAAAACTATTCCTTTTTTATTTGCATTTATTTGATACTCAGTCAGTGGGCAGTGTGGACCTCCGAGTCTGAGAAGTGAAGCCAAAGCTGAAGTGCCTTAAACGTTCATTCTTTCTAACAGCCAACAGGGGGCGACTCCAAAGGGAGGCGTCCAGGAGGATCCTGATCAGATGCCTGAACCACCTCAGCTGGCTCCTTTAGAGGCGAAGGAGCAGCGTCTCTACTCCGAGCTCCCTCCGGATGTCTGAACTCCTCACCCTCTCTCTAAAGCTGAGCCCAGCCACCCTATGGAGGAAGCTCATTTCGGCCGCTTGTATCCGCGATCTCATTCTTTTTGTCACTACCCAAAGCTCATGACCAGAGGTGAGGGTTGGAACGTAGATGGACTGGTAAATCCAATCCCTTTTCACCACAACAGTCCGGTGCAGCGGCCGCATAACTACAGGCGCTGGACAATCTCAAAAGTTGAATGTTTTAACAAATAGTGTTATCACCTGACAACAGCAATATGGAACTTGAGGTGTCGCTGCAGGAGTAGGAGTAATAATAGAGTTCAACTCTCCTCTCACACACCTTCTTTCCATCTGTTCTTTGTCCTCTGCTCTTCTCCTGCTCCTTCACTCTTTATCCTCTCTTCCCCCATCATCACAGCCAGTGGCACAGGTTAGCCCCCCCACACACGCACGCACGCACGCACGCACGCACGCACACACACACACACACACACACACCTTCACTACAGCTCAGCGGGGGTTTGCACAAAGCAGCCTTTGATAGTGACGATATGAATTCATTTAGCATGATACACCAGCTGTTAGCATGGATAAATCTGCAGTGAACACACACACACACACACACACACACACACACACACACACACACACACACACACACACACACACACACACACACACCAGTGTGGCCTCACACAGCATGCAGTCCACCTGCATGCACACACATTATTCTGCAAATGTATGCCAACATGATCATTTACATGCTTCTACATGCACTGACTGACAGATTCTTTGGCATATGACCATTGAAATCTATTTTTAGCAGAGGCAGTCGATATCTAATTTTAGCAAATGCTCTGCCTGTTTTATTAGACACACTCTCGTTAGCAGTGAAATACAGGTAGCAGGTATGCTGTAATGTTCAACTGTAAGACGTGCATGAGATGCAGGCTTGTATTCAAAATCAGAAACCATCTACAAAACCATTGTGATGAATGATTGATCGTTTAAGTTGTATTTCAAGCATGAATGCCAAACGTTCTCTGGTTCCAGCTTTTCCATAGTGACTATTTGCTGCTTTTCATTGCTTTATGTGGCAATGTGGGGGTTTTGGACGGAAGGTCAGACAAAACAAGACATTAGAAGAATGAAACACAGGCTTCAGGACTGGGCAGAACATTTGTAAAATTCTGAATTTCAATCATCACCGTCAAATTAGGAAGCAGCTTTTATCACAAAATACACTTAAAACCAGTGGGCCATGGTTCAAAAATATGGTCGGGGTAGCAGAGACATCTGATTACTGATCCGCCCCATGTACAGTATGTACTGATTTATAGTACCCAGATTATTACAATGCATTTAAACATGTTGTTTGACTGGTTTCTCCAGTGCATGTAAACATACTGAATATATTTGAAGTGAGGCATGTGACAGGTGATATTTTGTGCCAATAATCAATAACTTTCCAACAACTTTCCAACTTTGACCCAAATACACTGACACTCAATAATGTGCATTCAATGGGATTGCGGCATGGATGGGAGGCAGACATTATAAGTCTTGTTATAATAATTTCACTGTAGAGAAAAATGGTGAAAAGTTACTTTAGTATGTCTTTGAATTACTGGAGTTACAGTATAGAACACTTCTCTCCCATCTTACTTGGACTTGAGTAAAGACATCTTGCCAGGGAGGACAGGTTAGAAAAGATAATATTGTGGTTCCTAATAAAGGGCAGGTCCATCTGCGTTATTTTGATCTTATTATGTCCCTTTTTGTTTGTTTTTTTCAAATGAAATCGCCCACTCAGCCAGTAGCAAGAAGCAGTGACGCAGGTTACCAAAGTAAGCTAATCATCAAGCTTATGAATAATGTGAATGCTAGCACTAGCTGAGTCAAAGTTAGCTGTGCTAAGTGAAAGGGTTAGTTCGGATAGTTGGGTTGTAATGTATACTTCCATGTTCTGTGAAGTAAAATCAGTGTTTTTGTGAATGCAGTCTGGTGGCTTTGAAGACAGCGATACAACGGCTTCAGTTCCCCGTCAGAAAGGGCTGTCTAACGGTGAGGTAAAGCGGCTGTGGACGGGAGCAGCTGAAAAACATATTTTAGCCAACTAAAAAAATCTACATCCGTTTAGGTGTATGCTAAATTTAGAATATTTTCACCGCTTTACCTCGCCATCAGACAGCCCTTTCCAACGGGGAACTGAAGCCGTTATCTATGCTCTCTTTAAAGCCACCAGACTCCATCCATAAAAACAGTCATTTTACCTCGAGGAACACAGGAGATGCTGGTGTACTACTGCCTCGATCGGTTAGTTTGTTTGTTTTATTGGGTACCTTTAGAATCCGAACTAACGTGGCGTCCACAGCAGCACATAGCTTAGCTTCCATGCCGGTACTCCTGTCTGCTTCTCCTAACTGGGAGCATGCTGACCGCCATCTAAGGATATGTCAGGTCACGTGGAAAAATGTTTGGGAAAATAGCATTGTGACGCTAAAACATACATACTTGGACCAAAATGTTCAAATTTGAATACTTAAGGAACACCACTGGGAAGCTACAGTATGAAATAAAAACCTAAAAAAAATAATAATAATAATGGACCTGCCCTTTAAATAGTCATGGCATCCTTAGTTGCTCTTGTAGGATTATGTGTTGCTCTTCATTCTGCACAATAATTGTGCAAACTATTTGCTCTCGTGCATTTGGTCTGAAACCAACATGAGACAGGCCCCGCCCCCGGTTCTGTGTTGGGATGAACCATTCAACCAGTAGGGGTAAGCTGCACTACACTAGCACACTGCTGGAGCTGTCAGGACAAACACTCAAGTTGGGATGTGATGGTGAGGAAAATTTCCCACCGGTTAATAAACTTGTGACAACACCGGTGTTACTGATTTTACAAGATTTTACAAGAAAAGATGACGGTCGATATGCGCTGCACGCTTACTTTGATCTTTACTGTCGGGTAGCTGTGTCTGGCCTCTCCGGTCCAGCCTTTATGGCGGGGCCGCAGAGGTCTACCTGACGCCGCACACACCAGCTGTGGAAGCTCCGTCCTACTCGCGGCGATTGCCTCATTAACGTTATGGTCCCCTCATAGTATTGGGTTTAAATCTGAAATATTGCCAAATAGGCGCGTTTGCTTTTCGCTTTGACACATAATCCTCCGCCATCTCTCAGTCTGTCAACTCTCTCTCCTCCCGTGTGTGTGAAATCTGACTCCTGCTGCTCTGAGCTGAGACTCCGTATGGAGCATTCACGGTCAGTTTGTAGCGTCCCATGTCCGACTATCTATTGATAACACGCCGCTGATACGCCAAAATGGGTTTTATTTCTGGAAAAAAAAAAGCAAAACGACGGCCCCGGTGGTAGGTAATGTAATCGGTGTGTGCCCGACCACCGTGTAACACCAGTAACACCGAATACTGCGACAAGCCTCGAGTAGAGTCTATCAGCTTTTTCTCATTGTCAAAGGAATAATTAACACCATTTACCACAATACACACTACAACAGTCAAGCCTGCAACAGAAAATATCTCTCACTGGTGCGACAGCTGCTGTACCACTTCAGCATTTAGTTTTGGGTGAAATGTTCACAGCTTTGTAACACATACTGTGAATTTTGTCTCAGTTGAGAGAGTGGATGGATTTCCTCCGAAGTATCCACAAACTTGTTTTTAACGAAACAATGAGCCAAACACAACCCACCTTTTCTACAGCGTTCATGTTGTTTTCTTGTTTTTCTCTCAGTTTGGAATTTTCCAACACATCAGCAAATGCTGCTTATGACAGCTGACCTGAGTGTCCTGGATGTCGGAGCTTCCAACCAGTCAAGTTGCAGTTTACATCCATGTCTGTCCAAAATGTCATCACTTCATCATTAGAAATTTGTATGAATTTGTCGTAATTAGCATATGAAATTCTTGAGTTAGGGCCAAAGAAACGTGTTTCGTGAGGTCACAGTGACCTCGACTTTTAACCACCAAAATCTAATCAGTTCATCCCTGAGTCCAAGTGGACGTTTGTGCCACATCTGAAGAAATTCCCTCCTGGCGTTGCTGCGATATCGTGTTCAAGAGAACGGGACGGATGGGCAGATGGACGGATGCCTCGTCCACGGCTGTCGCTGGTGCGGAGGCATAAAAACAGAATCCTCATGTTGTCTCTTCCTATGTAGTAAAACCGTTTCAACTTTATGACTATTATCTCAGGAAAATTTACAATGAACAACAAAAAAACTACAGTCAAAAACAACATATTAAGTACATATCGAAATATTACATAAAAGAATAAGCAAAAGAATTGCATCCTATCCCTTATATCGGAGGAGGATATTTAATGTATAGTCATTTTCATCAGCCCTGTATGTCAGTATGAACCTAAAACGTATTACTCCATGTTAGACGACAATTTCCCCGTCTGTATCTTTAACGGCAGGCTGCCTCCTGTCTGACAACGCTCGCCTCCCTGATCCACACTCAACCCTCACCTCTCATTTAGATTCCAGACAAAGAACAGCGCTGCTGCAACACAAGAAATGAATAACCATTTATTATGCAAATGAAAAGGAATAACCCGCCGGGGAACACCTCTCCCTTGTTCAGCGGGAAAAAGATAAGCAACACTAGGCCTTCTAAGGAAGTAGGCTAACACACACACACACACACACACACACATTATCCCATAATGTGTGTGTGTGTGTGTGTGTGTGTATATGCATGTACAGTGTAGCACATTAATATTCCTTCCTGTGGCCATCATGTGAGGGGAAAGAGAGGTGAGCTGTATTCCTCTCTCTCCTCAGAGACACAATGCATTTGTAATTCAGTCATTTAGCTCGTTCCATCTGGTGGAAGGAAGGTATGGAGTTCAGTCAACATGTGCTGCTCCAAGGCTTCTATTTAAAGGGTGGTCTCTCCTGCTTCTGCCCCTCTCTGATTATGTTAGTGATGACCCTGGCGGACAGTGGGGTCGACGTATGATGGATGAGAGTGGATCAGCTTCATGGCACACCCATACTCATATCACATATCAGAGTCACGTCTCCAGGAACCGTAAGAGGCACCCCCTGAGGTGGATTTCATCCGTCTCTATTGCTTCTCGGCTGCATTTGGCTGTTTTGATAGATATCCAATCAGCCCAATATGGCTCAGTGGAAACGGGGTAATAGATAAGACAACCACTCACACTTACATTCACACCTATGGAAAGCCAACAGTTCACCTAGCTGATTTGGTCTGTGGGACGGAAACGAACGGGGAACCTGGAGGAAACCCATACAGAACAAGCCCCCCAGGAAGAGAGCCGGGCTTTGAATCAGATTTTGGTAGTGTACAAACGGTAGAATTTAGGGATGCTAACTTTGAAGTTTTTTTCCAACTGACAACTGACCCTCGTTAACCGATAATTAACCGTTAACCGACAAGGTTAGTGCATCGCATGCAGCGGTGCTATTTTTAGTGCCAACAAGCCTCCCAGCTGCAATGATAAGATGATGCACAAACAGGTTAAATCCATCATTTATCACCGGCTGCAGTGGATGTTCAAAACAGACAACTGAGTCACCCAGTTCACCAAATCGGGAGAGTTACTGTAGCAGCCATGACACTGCGTGTATTGTCCCAGTAACTTAAGTCTCTACCGCACCATTTAGTTTAGCTGTGAAGTTGTCAGCAGCGTGTCTGCCTGGCGTAACGGTATCGACTGTCTGACAACAAACCGTGCATGTTTGTGCTGCGTTCGCAACTGTGGCATTGCTGGTGGCTTCGTGCTCACCGTTGCCACACACATACGGTCTGTCAGCGTGGCGTAAGGTTAGCGAGTGTCCGACAGACCATGTGTGTGTGTGGCGGCGTTGAGTGTGGGGTTGTTGGTGACATAGCTGTGTGTGTACAGTTTATTTGTTGGTGAATAACTGCTACAACTCCTCAAGCCTGGCTCCCGTATCCTGCAGCCATCCATCGGCTCAGACTCTCTTAAGGTGGGCTGTTAAGGTGGACCAGCTTTTCTCCTTTCAGTGACGAGCCACTCCTCTGAGTTCTGCTCAGCTTTTTATTTAATTTGTAATATTCACTTTAAACATTTAGCATTAATCAGTTAAACTTCTTAATGTCGGTTGAAGGTTAATTATTAACATCCCTAATAGAATTACATGCTCTGTGTCCGTCACGTGATGCCATTGGGCCCAAAAATACTTTTTCCCATAGACTTACATTGGGAAAGAGACGTTAATAATTTTTTTTGAGGTAAATCAAGTCCCCAATATGAACACTCTAAAAGTCCTTATTTAAATCATTAGGTCCTAAAAGTTGTAAAACGCACTAAAAGCTGAATCTAGAGTTATTTCCCTTCCTCCGTTCATGTGAATGAGACCCAGACCGAGGCTGGAGCGAGGGCTGGGAGGAGGAGTTAAAGGAAACGCTACTGCGCCTGGAAGCTCGCCAGATGATCGGGGTACTTTATCATTCGGCAGTCAGGCCATTTTGTCTTCATGTGCCACGGAGCAACTCTGAACGGGAGCCCGCCTCCAACGCTGAGTCTAGTTCTCTTAATTCATCCATGATACAGACACAGGAAGAGCTGGCAAACCCCACTCAGAAGCCCCAGCCATCTCGTTCTAGATTCAAACCTGTGACATGGTTGCTGTGAGGCGACGGAGCTGACCACTGGGTGGTTTACTGTGCAAGCACAAAATATGTTCCACCCTGTCCGTTTCAACTTGGGTTGTAGGCTGAAGAGTTTGAAGCTTCATTCATAGTGTTGAATTCAAATTATTATTAGGCCTATTATAACTTATGGCATGCAACAGCCACCCGCTCCCTCTGTCACTCTCTCAAACACACACATGCACAGGGATCGATGCAGAGCTCAGTGTTCAGTCAAAAAGTCAAAATCATTTCTAAAATTCACAACACGTTTTTATCTAACAAAATATTATTATTATAATATATCTAAATATTTCTCTGCTTTAATCCATATTTGTTGGCGTTTAAACAGCAATCAAGTCGATCCTTTAATGTTGCCTGGGGGGTGGGGGGAATCTCCAGACTACCATTGCAGATAAATCAGCTGCTCAGATGAGCACACGTACTTTAATATGATGAATAGTTTCATGACCTGATCATCATGACGTGATCATGATATGATAATAATCATATGATAAGAACAGAACATCTGATTTCAGGTGCAGTAGGCTACGACCGCTTCAGCTTTGATAATCACTGCTCCACCTGGTGGACAGGTAAGCCATTGCAACTGGATTCCACATATGGTGCCGTAGGGGCATTACGAGCCGGCCCGCGTTCACTACGTCATCGCTGGGGATTTCCTTTCAGCCAAGGAACCAGCACGGACCCGTCACGGACCGGCCAGGGACCCATCAGACAGGGAGGGGAAATTCCAGATGGCTGTATCTGTTTATCCATGATACAGACTAGGGGTGTCGCGGTATACCGGTTTCGCGGTATTAAAAACATGAAATCATGTAAATAATCCAGCCACTATATATCATGTTTAGCAACAACAATGGCATTTAGCTCTTGGTTTAGCTATTTCTGTTTTGTGTTCTCCCGCATGCAGTAAATAAAAGCTTGTCGCAGACATGACGTCATACACGCCACAGACTATAAAGTAAACACACCACAAGCAAGCGCACGTCTTGTCTTTGTGATTCTGTCAAAATGACGACGAATGAAGAGGAGATACTTTATCGCCCTGCTAAAAATGGAAACTCTGCACTGTGGGAATTCTTCGGGTTGGCCAAGAAAAACAAAGTCCTTCTTGATACTGCTCCAGTGAGCAGGGAATGTGGAGCTACAGTGTTAGCCAAAGGAGCTAATACTTCAAACATGCTGCAGAGTCACCTTCACGATCATCATGCTGAGCATTTCACCTCCGTAGAGCGAGGAAGTTGTAACGTTAGCAAAGCTATAAAGAAGTCAGTTGAGTTATATGAGTACAACATTAGCTAGTCAGCTAAAGCGGGGTGGTGTTGGCTGGCTGGGAACCGTTGCCACCCGGAAGGCTCGGCTAGTTGAAGCCAAGCAATGCTAGCCAACCGATATCCACCAGCGATAGTGAACCGGTCACCTGGCATTGCTTGGCTTTGGCTGGCTGGGTCGTTCGCTATCACTGGCGGGTCCCGGCTGGCCAACACCACCCGGCTCCAACCAGCCGAGTCACCGTCACCACTGGCGGGTCCCGGCTGGCCAACACCATCCGGCTCCAACCGGCCGAACCACCCGTCACCACCGGCGAGCTCTGGCTGGCCAACACCACCCGGCTCCAACCGGCCGAACCACCCGTCACCACCGGCGAGCTCTGGCTGGCCAACACCACCCAGCTCCAACCGGCCGAGTCACCGTCACCACCGGCGGGTCCCGGCTGGTGTGTGGCTGACTTAATTGAGGTCTGTTCAACAAGACAGTGACAGCTGGTACTTTTCTTGTGGTCAGGCAGCAGCATCCAAGAAACATGAGAAATCATCAGGGAGAGAAAAAGGAGCAGGTCAGCTCAGCCTATTTATTATATTCTATTAGTTTGTTCAGTTCAGACACTCACTGCCATGTAAAACACACTGGTATCAGCTGTTTTGGAAAGAAAACAGACAAAAGTTGGACCAAATAAAGTTAAAGATGTATTTTAAGTGATTGCGTGATTGTTTTTAATGATATTGCGATAATATCGTTATCGTGATATTTTTTGCCATGATAATCATATTGAGAAAAATTGATATTGTGACAGCCCTAATCCAGACACAGGAGGAGATTGTAACCTCCACTCAGAAGCCCCAGTCATCTCATTCTACATTCAAACCTGTGGCCTTGTTGCTGTGAGGCGACTGAGCTCCAGTGTGATAATCACATGCAGTTTGGGGCAAGTCATAGTCAAGTCAGCACACTGACACACTGACAGCTGTTGTTGCCTGTTGGGCTGCAGTTTGCCTTGTTATGATTGGAGCATATTGTTTTATGCTAAATGCAGTACCTGTGAGGGTTTCTGGACAATATCTGTCATTGTTTTGTGTTATTAATTGATTTACAATAATAAATATATACATACATTTGCATAAAACAACCATATTTGCCCATTCCCATGTTGATAAAAGGATTAAAATCCCCCTTTAAGGTACATTTTGAACAAATAAAAAATGTATGATTAATCACATTTAACTATTTGAATCGACTGACAGCCCTAATTCCTACATATAGATATGGAAGAAACATGATTCTTAAGTTTCTTGTAACTAAAGTCTAAATATTTTATGATTCTTAAAATTAAAGACTACTTATTGTTTATTACAACTTCATATTTAACTTAACTTCTATCAGTTCTGATAGTTATGATGTATTCACCTAGAATCCAGTTCCCAGCCACTGGGATGCATTGTGCAGCATTTTAGACACACTTCTTCAAAAATGAACAATATTATTATCATCAATATTATTCCCTCCAGTATTTATTTATTAAGCGAGGATCACACTGAATTGTATTTTTGTTCTCATTTCTACTGTATTAGTCCCACATAGCCAGACCTATCTCCACAGTGTTGAGTCAGCGCTAAAGAAAGGTCTGGCTCCACACATCATCGTTCTGCTATAGGGGGGAAATAACACTCGGGCTTGTTTGTATTTCTTTAAACCAATCATAATCGTCTTGAGTGGCGCTAAGCACAGGACGTCATTGTCAGGCCCAGACCTGACTGACACCCCGGCAACTTTAAGTCAAACGGCCACAGCTTACAACCCACAGTTTGAGTAATCATTTTACCTTTGACTAACCTGGGAGTTTCACAGCTAAGTTTCAACTTAGAACGGCCTGTCACTGATCAATACATTCTCAAACACTAAGCTAGATCTTATTCTAGCTCAGTTCATTGCCAGTAATCAAGTTTCAAATACAGTATGAGACTTCTAGTAAATCTGTTTCCCTCATCAGAATTCCTTAACTCTATCTGATTATCTGTGGAATATGCTGGGGGGGCTTCAGTTCCTCATCTCATCTACTGCCAGGACAGATAACATCCCCAAACACTGTACACATACTGACACGTCAGGCAGACAAAGACAGCAAGGACGTTACAGCCTTTCAGCCTTTACAACAAAACTCTTCAAATTCCAATGTGACTGAGCCAGGATGCACCGAGGATCTGATCATCCAACCAACAGCGAGCACAGCCGGTCACAACATATTCGCACTAAGACGGCGTAAACCTTCCCAGATTCTAAATGATTCAACAATGTGCTGTCACACTAAAGACATCCATCATTTCTGTTTGGTTTTAAAAGGGACACATCGTGAAAAACCGTAGACTGTATACAGGCCAGCCGTTAGGAGTTATGGGCAGGGGGACAGACTTTCCAAATTGGGCCCCTCATCCACCCCGACTCCAGGTCGCCCAGTTTCATATGATATTATTATATTATATATTAGACAATATTCATATTCACTCCAACTTTAAAAATGAGCCCGCTGGCAGGTTTTATTTGCTAGTCTGCCTCTAGCTCCTCATCTCTGTACGTTCAGCTTCACCTGTCATACCTGCTGCTTCTCCACAAATTTGGTCATTGCCTCTCTGATCCTTTCATTTTCTGTCTCTCTCTGTACCCGGGCTTTTATTTTGTTGAGCCCCGATCAGGGCTTTCCACAAGGATATGGAATAGAAAGCCAGAGGGAAACAGTAGCCAGCTAGGAGGGTCCGGGGCATGCTCCACCGGAGAATTTGTTTTTCATAAAAGCCCAAATTTGGTGACCTGTGGTACATTCTAATGATACTATTCCATCATATACACTGATCTTAATTAGTGTTCTATCTAATGTTCTGGTAGAAACCCAAAATACAAGTATGAACCTGAAAATGAGCATGATATGTCCCCTGTAAGATTATCCTTGCAATTAAATCTCATTATTTTTGTAGTCACGGCTAAATACAGCAAATGTCTAATGGTGGAAAATCAGATCACTACTGAAAAGTGTATTCTCGCTGGTGGCTTACAGTATCTGATTTCATGGAAATAAGTTCAGAGTTGTTTGTAGGAGAATGATGACAGGCAAGCAGAGAAAAACAACTGTTTACTGTAAACGCAATATATTTAAATAGGAAAAACATGATCAGTCATCTGAACACTCAGAATGAGCTCCACAAACATGTCCGGTCATTATGAAGGTGAAAGTGCTACTCTGTCTCCTGGGGCCTCTACACTGTTCAGTGTGGGCTCCTCTGTGTCTCTTGGCTACAGGCCCAGCTCATTACAGCTGTGGAGAGTCTCTCACACACTGACAGTAGCCAACAGAACTCATCCCATGTGAAATACGTAGTCGACTAACACTCGTACCATTTTGTCGACTAATTGATTCGTTGGTTTAATCGACAGATCTGTAAAACGTTTTTTTATTAGCAAAGAGCGATGGAAAATAACAGGGAGCTGCTTATCGTTTAGCCAAATGTTGCTGCCGCTGGTTAAAATTGAAAAATTAAAAAGACAATATAATGACAATAATAATAAGACAACAAGTTACTTCAAAAGAACATACATGACATGAACCCCAAATATAACAAACTCTGGAGGACATGTTCTTCCTTAAAGTGTCAGTAGTCAGTATATTTTTAGCATCATTGGGCAAAAATTCCATAACAACCTTTCAGCATATTGAAATTCAAGTGTTCTGAGAGAAAACTAGACTTCTGCTCCTCCTCATGGCTCTGTTTTCAGGCTTTAGAAAATCTAGCCTGTGACGGGAGACTCTGACCAATCACAGGTCATTTCAGAGAGAGAGCGTTCCTATTGGCTGTGCTCCGGTCATGTGACCAGAACTTGGCGTTCCTTCACCAGATTTCACAATGGCAGCGGCATCACAAACTTTCTCATTTTACAGCTAAACCGTGCACTACAAGATGATTCTGAAAACATGTGAGGAGAGAAATAGACATTAACGTAACAGAATATTGATTCATCTTGCAGATATCGTTAGGAGCACCGGAGGACACAGAGGAACATGATTTTTTCCAGGTTACCTGTTTCATATACACAATATAGCGACCGATTTATAAAAATTACTTTTTTTAATCATATTAGCTCCAATCTCGCCTACTTCAGATTACATTTGAACGCATCATGATGACGTTGTAATTTACCTTCACCCAATGGTCATTTTGCTGAGCAGACCGTGAACGGCTCATAATAATAACTGAATGGCACCTCCGTTAACATTAGTAGCGCCGCTGTTTATCCAGTCAGGACTGTGCTGCCCACCGTCTGCTAACAGCTAACGTTACTAACTCTCCTCCTGCTGATTTCAACACAGATTTGTCAGGGAAAATCTGGACGTGACATTACATTACAATCATATGTCACCGTTACTATTTGTAATGTCCAATCACCATGATACTAACTTCATCAGCTAACATTATGAAGCAAAACTGTCCCGAGTCTTTTACATAGCAATCAGTCCACAGGTTGTTATAGGCAACCAAGAAAATCGGGGAAGGTCTCAGTTTTGAAGTTACATTACAATCTGTTCACACATTGGCAATACAAAGTGATTAATACATGTAAATTGCTACATATAGTACCTTTAACAAATGATGAAAATGTGAGAGAGCTCACACATAACGAAATGTTATGTTCAAATGAACAGTTTTGTTCCTATAGTGTGTGACGAGCAACGATTTAGCCAAAACAGCACACCACACACTAATAAATTCATTCATGAACAACAAGAGTCCTCACTAAAAAAACGGAATTCTTGAAAAATATCTTGCGATCAAACGTAAACACACATGGCGGACGACGGACAGGAAGAACTAGCGCTGTTAGTTCTTGCACTACTTTGTACTGAGAATTCACGATGAAGAAAGAAAAATACTGGATGAAGTCATGGAGACACTTTAAATAAACACTCGTGTTGTTGCCATACATTAACCAGTAGCTCCTCCATCTCTGAGCTCCATCTCACTACTACTTGATGCTTCACGTTTTGCATTAGCTCATGCATTAGCCGCGGCCGCCATGACGGCGGTTGTTGTACTTCCTTATTCAGTCAGCTTGGTTTTCAATTGGCTATTGTGCTTTCCCACGTGACTGCGTCATCGGCTGTCCTCGGGAACAGGATATCCCATCATAAATACTGAACATGTTCAATATTTACCATTTGAGATCGGTGCGGCCAGGATGGACTTCCGAGCTGATTGGGGGATGTAAAAAACACTCTTAACAACCTCACACCACCACAGGAATACCTGGAAAGATCATCTTTAGAACCATCAAACACATCTGGGCTGTACTGACCATTATCGGGAGAGGGGCGGCAATCAGGCCCACAATGGGCTTGATTCTTGCGTAGCGTGTGCCCAGCATTAAATGTAAAGAACTGATTGTGGCCTCTTGTATCTTCTCATCTTTTACATATCTGTATTGCTTTCTTTGCATTTGTTCTCTCTGTGTTACTGCCGTGTTTCTGTTGCACCACAGAGGTTTGTCTTTTTTGCCCTTGTCCTCCTTCCCTTCGTCTCTCTTTTCTGCTCTGCTAAGCAGCATTCAGACTCTGATTCTAATCAAGATTAAATAGTGTAATCTGTTTCAGTGTGTGTGTGTGTGTGTGTGTGTGTGTGTGTGTGTGTGTGTGTGTGTGTGTGCTCTCACTGCTCTGAGAGGTGGAACATTCAGACAGTGAAGAAGAGAGAGTAGAAGAGGAAAAGGCTTGTAGATGAGCACAAGAAGAGAGGAGTAACCCCCTGCTGGTCCTTTAGAAACCCAATCACGCCACATGTTACTAAATGAACCAAACTCTGCCAGTGTGTTGTCCGATTATTAAACTGACTCCATCTTTGCAGGGGAACACTTGTTGTGTGGTGTTGTACTGCAATTTTTTTCTTTTTATGTTTCTGTTAAAGCTGCTATTATCATTTTTAAATGAACAACGAATCAACTGATGTGATGTATAATGTGGAAGGCTTCAATCATAGGGAAGAACCCACAGAGAATAACCGCCAACCCTGCAGTTCCCCTCAGCTCTATGGAGCTTTTTACACTCTTTCAGCTCATTGTTTTGGTTTTCCAGCCTACAAACTCCTCTCTCATCAAACTCATTTCCAGCAAGCAGCTGTTTTCAGTGGATAAACCCACCTGCTCAGTAGGTACCTTAAAGGGAGATTTGTCAGGTATGTAATACTCTTATCAACATGGGAGTGGGCAAATGTGCTGCTTTATGCAAATATATTTATTATTAGAAATCAATTAACAACACAAAACAGTGAGTGAACTAGGAGTTTCATTCAGTCACCTACTGTATGTATGGGCAAACGAATGGGACTTTAAGTTGGGGAACCCAATGAACTCCCAGCTGTATACGTGAGGGAGACTGTATCTGAGGTAAGGTGGAGGACAGCAGCTCTCCTGAGGCTTCACGCAGTAGTGATTGTGACAGCGGTGCAGGAGAGGTGCTGGGTGTGATGTAGCTACAGCAGTGTGCCTCTCACATGTAGCTCCACTGACGGTCATACCGCCGGCCTTTACAACACGACCAGCCGCAATCGATGCTTCACAAGGTAGACGGCTGACTGAGCACATGTTGCCCTATCAGGTGTCCCCTCCCTGTCTTTCTGCCTTTGTTCCTCTTCATCCATTCTGCTTCTCTCACCCTCTCTCCATTCACGAGGCTCTCTCAGTCAAGTTTGCTGTCCTCCGCTCCCTTGCCATTATCTGCTCTTTTCAACACACACGCATCTGTGGCAGCAGCAATGGACGGCCTCTGACCCTGGTGCCCTAGTGAGGAGGGGGAGGAGGGGGGAGGAGGGGAGGAGTGGGGAGTCTCATTCATCCCGTGGAGAGTGAGTGGGAGGAGCTCCATGTCCTCTGACCCAAAGAGGCTCCTCCCTCACCACCTCCTCTGTCACACTTTAAAGTGTGTGAATAAAAACAACAGTGGTCTACGTGCGAAGGATCATTAGCTGGGTTTCCACTACTACTTTTCAAGGAACTAAACAGTTCCTTCAGCCCACTGTTGTCTGAGTTTCAACCACAGTCTAAATACCCGTGAAGATTAGGCAAATTAGTCCGCCGATGTATGAAAAAGCATCATGACATGAGACGAGGGCTGCCGGTGGTCACAGCAGTGAACACACTCTGCAGTAGGGGTGGAACGGGCAACAGAACTCACGGTTGGGTTCACATCACGGTTTTGGGGTCACGGTTTTTGGTTCGGTTCGGTACATTTCTGTTCCAGCGAGGAGGTCGTGTTCTGATTTCAACATGCTTTTCATTTATTTGGCAAAAATAAGTTAAGAAATGTTTACCTTAACAAAAGTATGGCTTCCATAAGGAACATAAACACTTCGAAACACTTTTAAGATATGTTGTTCTCATCTATTGGTTCTTATTTTTTGGCTTTTATTGCTATATTCCTATGTATTTATATGGTTCTTATTGTAACTTGTCCCTCCAACTGCACTTCTTCATTGTCAAATCTGAACTGAAAGAATAGGTCTTCTACAGTCATTAGTGCAAACAAAACATGCAGCTTTGTTATTTTCATATAAATATGATGTAATTATGGACTAAGGCCATCAACATCAATTGAAGCATAAGCTCAACCAGAACTATATTAAAAAAAGAAAGAACAGTATAACATACAGTATGTCTCAGTTCCCTGATTATCAGCTCCTAATTGAAAGATTAGTTGTTCTACTCATAAAGTGCAGTATTTAAAGGAATGCGGTTGGATGTCTGTGCCACTGTGTTATTTAAAAAGAATGAATAAATATAAAACACATTACAGGGATTGTGCTGCTGGAATTACTGTGTTGCTGAAGTGTCGGCGAGAGGGAATATTATAGCGTGGCTCAGTTAACGTTACGTTAATCATATGCTGAAATCCAGCATCCTCCATGACTGCAGCAGGCTGCATATCTTTCACTATAAACATCCCCGATGCTCAAGTTGTGTTTTTACCCAGTCTGAGTCTGAATCTGAGTCTGAGTCTGAGCCTGAGCCTGCGTCTGAGTCTGAGCCTGAGTCTGAGCCTGAGCCTGAGTCTGAGTCTGAGTCTGCATGTAGAGGCTGTTTAAATGCTGCGGGGAGGAGTTGCTCTATCATCAACCACCCGTGTTGCACAGTGCTCACACAGTCGCCGTTTTATCCACCACTTTTTTTCCGTCATTTTCAGGTAACACTAAACCCGTAATGCTCCATACAGCAGAGCCAAACGATGCTGGTGATCCTCTAACTGGACTTTATCGTGTCCACTCACCATTTTCTAAACTGACTGAGTTCAACTCCTGCACAGTAAAATCTGGTCTGCACTCGCCGAAATTGAGCCAATAGCAACGCACGACCGCAGCTTCAGTTACACTGTGCACGTGTTAAACCCCGTACCTCAAGACCCATGTCCACCCATGTCCCAGCCTCCTTCCATAGGCCTGGATTTATAGTGTGACAAAAAACGGGAGCCAAACTCTACATGAAAAAAATACACAATCGGCCTCATAACTTTATTTCAAATGAACCGAACGATTCATACACGTCCAGAACCGTGACTAGCGAACCGTGACTAGCGAACCCAACGGTTCAGATTTTTTACATGAACCGTTCCATCCCTACTCTGCAGCCTGCAGTTCAGTGTGTCCGCTTGTTTCATCTAAACACGCTGTCTCACTGCAACGATATCTACTGCAGCAGGTATTTACGGATGCACCAATGAATGGAAATGCAGAAAAATCATGTCCCTCTGTGTCCTCCGGTGCTCCTAACGGCATCTGCAAGATTTCACAGACCGGAGGAAAACAAGCAGTAAGAGCTGATCTGAGGTCTGCTGTCCAGCTGCCGTCTATGAGAGCCGGCTGTCAATCACTCTGAACTCCGACCAAACGGTCAAACTAGGCAGCGCTGATCAAATATGAATCAATATTCTGTTTCGTTAATGCCTATTTCTCTCCTCAGATGTTCTCAGAATCATCTTGTAGTGCACGGTTTAGCTGTAAAATGAGAAAGTTTGTGACGCCGCGGCCACTGTGAAATCTGGTGAAGGAGCGCCAAGTTCCCGTCACATGACCGGAGCACAGCCAATAGGAACGCTCTCTCAATGAAATGACCTGTGATTGGTCAAAGTCTCCCGTCAAAGGCTAAATGTTCTAAAGCCTGTAAACAGAGCCATGAGGAGGAGCAGAAGTCTAGTTTTCTCTCAGAACACTTGAATTACAATATGATGAAAGGTTATTATGGAATTTTTGCCCAATGATGCCAAAAATATACTGACTACTGCAGCTTTAAACGGTTAATTATTAACATCCCTAACTGGCATCATATGAAACTCATCAGCAGCCAGCAGCTTTCAGCACCGTCCCGCTCCCTGCTGTCCTGCCTCTCTCAGGGACGATTTAAGGTATTTTAGTCTTGGCAGAGAGGCTGAGGGCAGATCAACCTGATGGGGTCCGTTGTCACATCAGATCCCCTGACTGTGTGGACGACACACCTCCAGCTTAGCAAACACCATCTAGACATATCAGCCAGGAGCATCTATTACTACTGACCTCCATCAGTTACAGTCATCAGAGTATTCATTAGCGTACTGCTGTCCTGTCTGCAGCATCACACACCAGGTTTTCAGAATTATGAATGATGATACACAGACGTACTGTATTTTACAAAGAGTACTGATATCACGGTGATATGGGATGTAACCACTACTAGCAACAAGCGATGGCAAGGAAAATACACTCTTTACAGTCACCATTCCACCCTGATACAGAGCAAATCTCCCCGCTGATAGTGGGAGAGGTCTCTGCCACTTGAGCAGCCACCTATTCAATTTAGACTATTATTATTATTATTATTATTATTATTATTAAGCAAATCTCAGATTTGTTTCTTTGCTTTTTTAATAAAAAAAGAAAGCATTAAAGCTGTTCATATTTCCCAAACTATTAACGGTGTTACGTTGACCTACATCAGTTTCACAGTAATCCCAGTATTCAACGGCAGTTACGTTGTCGGGGTGGAGCTGGACTGACGGCGGTGTCAGAGAGGAGGACGCTGTCCATCTTGGACAATGTCTCCCATCCACTCCATGACGTGCTGGTCAAACACAGGAGTACATTCAGTGCAAGACTCATTCCACCGAGATGAGCACAGAGCGCCACAGGAAGTCCTTCCTGCCTCTGAGTGTCACACTCTGAGTCAATAGACTGGACTTGGTATTATTCATTTCTTATTCATACCATTCTGGCATTTCTATTTAACACACTAGATCCCACTTCTCATCATTTTCTATTTACTTAGTTGCACTGTAGTTATTTGTTGTATATTGCACGTCCAAACTTGTGTTTGGTGGATTATTTCTCTGTTGTTCCAATGCTAATGGTCATTGTATTTTACATGGTTGGAAAGCCTGTTTATTTACCTTCACAATGATGTCAAACTTGTAAGGATCATGCATTTGTAGGATGAGCAGCACAGCTGATTATGTGGGTAGCGCCCAAGAAACATTTGCCAAAATGCTCTTCCCAGTGTGTTTCTTTACATATATAGTGTTTATATTGTAGCATTATGTACATCATTTACATGTTACATACTCCTGTATTTCTATTTTCTTACATTTCTTTGTGTTTATACAAGAGCAACTGGAACGTCTCAATTTTCAAAAGAATATATTATTTTCTGTAAAAAGCTGTCATGTAAATGTAGAAGAGAACCTCCATTCTGCTGCTTTGCAACTGATTAACTACTTGAATAAGTGGTGGAAGGATGCTGCCGGGGAGCGGATGGAGGGCTCCGCCTCGCTGCCCGACGGACTGCTGTACTCCGCATTCCCCTCGTTGGACTGACAGGCCTCTAGTGACACATTACACACACACACACGAGGTTCATTCCCATCCAGAACATAGTGACCACAGGTAAAATCTGATTTCATTGATTCACTCAGCCCATCTCTCTCTCTCTCTCTCTCTCTCTCTCTCTCTCTCCCTATGTCTCTCTCTCTCTCTCTCTCTCTGTCGGACAACGACGCCTTTCAGAGCTAGAAATTCAACAATATTTTCCTTCTGAAATCGGAAAAAGAGCTTTAACATTTCTGTACAGGGCTGTGCGATATGACGATATTAGATCGTGAACGATTAAAATGTCTCTTGGATCTGCCCTTACAGCGAGATCGTAGAACCGTGCTTCAGTGTACATTCTACCAGTTGGCGTTGCTGGTAGTTTCAAGATGGCGGCGCGTGTCAGTGCAGCGGCTCTTTGCTTCCTAATTTGGTGCTTATTTGTGTGTAAGCTGGATTTGCTTGTCGAGTTTTGTCAGACAAAGTATGAGTATAATCGTCAAGACTTAATCAACGTCGGATTACAGCACAGTACCGCCGTTACAAGAGACTTTCAAAGGACACGTCCAGATCACCGGGGTCTACGTGGATTGTTATCAGCTCCGAGAAGCAACGTAGAGAGAGGAAGCAGACGGAGATGCCTGGAGGGGCTGCTGACTAGGCGAAAGAAGCATCCTCACAAACCAACGCTACCAAGCACCTTTCTCTCTAACGCCAGATCCATCGTTCACAACATGGACGAACTGGAGCTACAGAAGGCAGCTAACAAGTCTTTTAGCTGACTGCTGCGTGATGTTAATAACGGAGACCTGGCTTCACCCGCTGATACCCGACTAGCAGGCCGCACAATCCACCGCCTGGACCGAAGCAAAGCCTCTGGTACAGTAAGAGCAGCGGGGGAGGACTCTGTATTTATGTGCATGATGGCTGGTGAACAAACAGACAAATCACTGACAGTCACTGTTCCCCTGATTTCGAGGCTC
>CAKAOI010039150.1:0-46725 GCA_916701655.1 Sebastiscus albofasciatus
AACACAAAACAATGACAGATATTGTCCAGAAACCCTCACAGGTACTGCATTTAGCATAAAACAATATGCTCAAATCATAACATGGCAAACTGCAGCCCAACAGGCAACAACAGCTGTCAGTGTGTCAGTGTGCCGACTTGACTATGACTTGCCCCAAACTGCATGTGATTATCATAAAGTGTTCATGTCTGTAAAGGGGAGACTCGTGGGTACCCAGAGAACCCATTTACATTCACACATCTGGAGGTCAGAGGTCAACAAGCTAGTATGACATGGATTCAATGGATTCACCGGGTTTCCTAGTTTCATATGATACCAGTATTTTCACTCTAGCTTTAAAATTGAGCCCGCTACAACCTAAAGATTGCAAGTTGCGTTAATGCGTTATCACGTTATCACACACACATTTTTTTTTAGCTGTTTTTATTATTAATACTTTCACACAGAACACGAAAATTGCGCGGCGAAATAGCAATCTATTTTTTTGCGTAACGAGGTCGATTTTCTGAGCTTTCACACTGCGAATAAACTCATCAACCAATCACGTTGTGTGGAACGGGTTCAATTGCGCCTATATGTATGAAACAACACCACGGGGGCTCCGTAGTCCGAACGCAGCGTAGACCAGATCCACTCCTTCCACTCTTACCTTTCACAATAAAAGCCCTAGATATATAACATTCGCAGGTTTGCATTTTCGTGTTGTTTATTCATCACGTCAACAATTTCCGTTCGTTATGTGCATACAGTCTTTTCAAAATAAACTCCAGTCTTCACAGGAAACAACTTAGTTAGGTTTAGGCAATAAAACGACGTAGTTAGGTTTAAGAAAAGATCGTGGTTTGGGTTAAAATATCTACATTAGTTATGCAACAAATACATCAACGTTTGACTTCTGGTTTCACACTGGATATGAAAACCAATTTCCAGGGCGATAGTCTGGTGTTTTTTCACCCACTCATCCGCCCCGACCTCGTCCCTACGTGGCGTTTGTTGCTCTTTATTACACGGCTTTGCTGAATACTTGATTCTGATTGGCCGATCACAGCGTTCTACGGTCAGTTTTCTGATGTCGGACTCTGGAGGACCGTTTTTGTGTCAAATTATTGATTTCTTAAGTAAGTAGTAAGTGGTGTAATAAGCGAGATAATGCACAGCTAAGCTTTGCGACATCGCCCTGTCGGGGGTTTATTTCACAACAATGAGCTAGCTGTACATTATCCTTTACTTACTGTATACCTCCTGGTTGGTAGGTATATCTAGGAGGAAAGCCTGCTGTAAAAACAGAGAAACGAGACCCTGTCTGGAAAAGCTCCAGGCTACTGGTCTCTGAGGGACCTCCTCTGATCTATGAAAGACAAAAAACAACTGATTGAAGTTGTGAACAGGCCCCCAGGCTGCTGGTCCTGGAGATGCCTGACCAGAAATATACCCCACAATACAGATACAAACCCCAGAGCTGCACCGCTAAATCACACAGAAACACACCGGCCTTAAAATAGCAACACACACACTCCAGTTCTCCTCTCGTGTCTGAACCTGTTGCCTTAACGACAGAGAGGCCGACGGAGAAAATGCAAGGGAAGGAATAAATGTGGGGAGTCAGAGAGTGTTAGCGCGTGGGATTATCTGGAGAGCAGAGCGTCCTCTTCGCTATAAACGAGAGCAGAGCAACCTGAAGGCCAGGCACAATCAGTAAATATTTAATGCTGCTGTTATGTGCCCTGAAACCAGCTCCGGCTCCGGCTGCACCGATACCCCGCTGACAGGTTTCTGCTTCAACACACACTGCCTAAACATTCAGGATTTTGGCCAATCATCTGGCTCACTTACAAAACTTTGAAGATCAATAAATGTTTTATCCGGCTTTTAAATGTGCCGTTTCAAAATGCTAGCATTGATAGCATTATGATCAAAAAGACTCACGACATTCACGTGTTGTTTGTATATTGAAGCAGTTGTATGTGTGTTCATGGGTTTAAATAACTGTATGCATGTATGTGTGTCCCAGAAGGCCTCTCCTCTTCACCCCAGTTTCAAAGCTGTTAAATAATACAGCAGGAGGAAATCAGAGACCGCCGCAGAGGAAACAAACACATGCACTTAGTTTGAATCATGGTCTGTTCGCCACCGTCTTCACCTTTTAAAAGCCAGGGGGGCAACTTCACAGGTTTTGTTAAGAACCTGAAACACACAGAGGTTTGAAAACCCGGTTCGAGGTAGCACAGTATACTTCCAGACAATCTGTCAGTCGAAGTCTTACAAAAGTTATCTAACAATGTCCCAAAAGCTGCTGAAGACCAACATGATCCAGCTGAACGTAATAAAAACATTCAAATACAGAGGTTTGCCCATATAGACTGTATATAAGAAGTGGACGTAGTCACCGTGACGACATCACACGTTGGTTTGTGGACTGCCTTTTTTTAAGCCGGCATTTTGGCCGTCACCATCTTGGATTTTGCAACAAGAAGTGACACGAGAAGGTGGAGCTAATAAGCTGAATAAGACATTTTCAGGCGACCAAAAAGGGTATAATTAACTTTCATGAAGTGAAAACACACTGTTGAAAAAGTTGAAAACACGGACAACTCCCAGACCGGACAACACCGTGGTAGAGACCTGTCAATCACAAGGTAGCCCCGCCCTAAAGCATCCCCTGCTTTATGGTCTATTTGACTCTAAATGGGACCAGAATTTACTAAATGAACATCATGCTGTATTGAAGAAGACTTGAAACTACCTGATTGAGACCATAAACTCATGTTTACAATGTTTACTGAGGTAATAAATCAAGAGAGAAGTAGGCTCATTTTCTCATAGACTTCTATACAGTCAGACTTCTTTTAGCAACCAGAGGAGTCGCCCCCTGCTGGCTGGTAGAGAGAATGCAGGATTAAGACACTTCAGCATTGGCTTCACTTCTCAGACCCGGAGGTCGCCTAACTGCTATGATTGTGGTTTATTTTCAGGTGACTGGTGGTGCCGTTTGTTGGGATCATAGTTTCCATAAGGAGCAGAAAAAACACAGACAAGAAGCACCTTTTAGTGTGTGGTGAAGATAATGTGTTTCATGTCATTGTTTCAGCTGTATGACGAGCGGTAGACGAGCGCGGCATGCAGCAGCTACGGCACTAAACCCCTGATCCAGCCAAACATCTCCTCCAGATGTGTAGAAGCATATCCCAGATGTAGCATGAGGCCTTACCGCCACAGCTCTCTCTTTGTTACCAGACTAGCACGGCCTGTTTGTTGTCTCTCTCTCTCTTTCTCTCTCACCCTCCCAAGAGGGAGAATAACCTGTCTAGGTGTGGCCATGTATGCAGATATCCATCAAGCTTTATTCCACAGAAGAACACCGACATTATGCACTGAAGAAACAGACCGTAAAATAAATATATATCGGCTACATCTCTGTGTGATTGTTGATCTCAACTTCCTGGTTAAATCTCGTTATCAGACGTTCATGCAACATGTTTGAAGTTGTTACTTCCTTCGAGGACTTTGCATTTGTTTGCGGTGATTAAACAGGTCATAAAGAGAGGGGAATACTTTGCCTTTACATGAGAAATGTGTTAACCCCTTACACTCCCGACGGCCCTTTCAGAGGTCGTTGTGGGCTAGTAGCCATTTCATTATAGTGAAACCATTTTTTTTAAAAACTTGACCTCGCTGTATAAAATGAGCTGTGGTGACCTCTAGGATAATCACAGCCTCATGAAACTTTACAGCCACAAACTAGAGACCTAGAGCATTCAGAGGATGGATGGATCAAACTAGAGACCTAGATTGACGATAAGGGGGTTTCTGAGCAGTTTATACAACACAAGTGCTCGCCATCCAATCGCCGAAAAATGCAATTCTTGTAGAAATCTCAAAACGTTTTTGACACCTAATCACAGCATGGCTTTTTCTATGGTGTTCCTCAAGGTCTTGGTGTCTTCATGTGTTATTCTGGAGGGATTATTGATCATTTTTATCAATTCTTGAGTGGTAAAGAATGGTTAAATTTAGCACCAAATCTGTGCAACAAATTGTATCAACCCAAAAATTGCTGCAACAATTTATGAGACATAACAGAGCATGGGGATGACCCTCATATACCTCTATCATAATGTTCTAAACCCTCATACACTTTCAATTTATTTGAATTACTTAATTCATGTTTATTTCTGATTTATGACTAGAACAACTTGACACACAGTACTGAGCTGCATCTCTAATCTTCAGGTTCCAGCTTCCAGATGATATACACCACTTCTATGTGACGTCTACTGTTGACTATTTATCTCCCTCTGAACATCCCCCGCCCCTCTGACAAAGAGGGCAGAACGGTAATGGCTTATCTCCCATTCATTTATTACGGGATTTTACAGCCTCTGTTGGTGTTTTTTTATGGCACTGATTGAGTTTCCCTCTGATCAAAGTCTGATCTTAACACCTCTGATTACATTTATTCATCCTGCATTCTGAATTCACTACCAATAAAGCAGCAGCCACATCCGTCATGTCAGATATGTGTCAGATCTGGATCTGACCTGGTCATCTGAGCTGGGATGTAATCTCTGGGTGAGTGGCGGTGGCGGTCTGTCCCAGTCTGACAGATGTTGCTGCATAGCACCGCCGGCCTCCAGAGGATGACCAGATTGAGGACAACCTCAGACCTCACACTCAAGAATCCAACATCAGAACTGTCTGCGCCCATAGCAACGGTCTGCGCCCATAGCAACGGTCTGCGCCCATAGCAACGGTCTGCGCCCATGGCAACGGTCTGTTATACATGGCAACGGTCTGTTATACATAGCAACGGTCTGTTAGAAGACCGTAGAATGCCGTAATTGACCAATCAGAATCAAGTATTCAACAAAGCCGTGTAATAAAAAGATTTAATAAACATGCTCTTAAAAAAAAGAACAAAAGCACACATTGTGATTTAGTATTTAATGGATTAAAAAAAGGAGCAGAGGCCAAGATATCCTGACTTTTAGTCCCTGGTATGAGTCAAGCTCCAAAATCACCAGATCCTACATTTCCCATAATGCAACAAGGGCTGAAACAAATAATCAATTAAATTGATTATTTGTTTCAATAATACGCTGGAAAAAAACGTTGGACTTTTTGTCCAATTAACAATCAATTAATCAAAGTAATAGACCGATTATTCGATTTTCAAAATAGTCGTTAGTTGCAGCCCTGAATACATCTTTGTAAGACTTGATAACAGAACAACTGTTAACAGGCTGAGCGGAGCTCCTCGTGACGGGTAAACTGACCTTTAAGTGTAAAATCAGTGAAGTTTAAGAGATTAAACCAGACTCACAATATCGCTGCGAGGGTCACGAATAACAGTTGTTTTTATCTCGGTGTTGTGAGGACAAATGTCTTTTTAAGTCCCTGCAATGCGACGTCTGTAAGGAGGAAGCTTTCAAACTAAAAGTAACACCAATAATATAAGAAGAATACATCTTCTCACTTTTGACCAGAGCGACACCTAAACAGCACGCGTTAACTCACCAACGACCACGTACACGTCTTTTATAAGACATTGAAATCAAGTGTGCTAAAGGTGGAGGCATCCATCTATAGCCTCCAGCGGATGAAACACCGCCACATTAGCCGCAGTTTGAAATAGCATCACTGAGAACGGCTTCTTGTTTTAGTTTTCTCATCTAACTCTTTAGCTTTTAGCTTCTGGGAAATAATGTGAAACCACTCATTCAGTTCTATCTTGTTTTTTTACTGTTCCCTTACTGACTATATCTTTATTGCTATTTGTTAGACCTTGTTGTGTTTTTTACTGATGTTGTTTGCTGCTGTAATCCTGTAAATAAAGGATTATCTTTATCTTTTTAACCTGCTGAATCAGTTTAACATCCTGATATATCCTTCAAACACATATTGTCGACCCTTCTGACTGCTTCTCTGTCAAATCACTGTTTCCATAAATGAGACATTGCTGCAGGTTGGTGATGGTGTGGCGCTCTACGGCAGCTCTGATGGAGTAGCAGCGGGTGGGCGGGGGGGCTTAACGAAGGGGGTCAATTACACCCCGACAGACAGCGGGGGGGTGAGAGGAGGTTACTGTAATCCTTCCAGTTAAACTCTACTGAGGCGTTTGTTTATGAGGAAGTTGAACTGCAGCTTTTTTAATATTCTTTTGTTCTCGTTATGTTCCTCAGTTTATTTCCCCGTGTGTTAAACGGACCGTTCATAATGCACAATAACTTCAGGAGGAATCTACACTAGACAAACCCACAGCTATATAACCCTGCAGTCAACAACACCCCCTCCCTCCGTCCCTCCTTCCTTCTCTGTCTCCCTCCCTCCCTCCCTCCCCTAGACCCATAATATAATGGTGCCCCCCCACCACCACCCTTCAACCACACCTAAACACACATCTCTTTCTTCTGCTGCTTTCCTACAAACAAACACAGAGTCTGCATCAGAACACACACAGTCACAGTTTCTCTGCTGAAACACACACGACTCGGTCACTTAAACCTCACCGTCACATTCACACACCAGCCCAGCGAGAAAACAACTAACCGACCCAAACCTAACCAACTAACCAATCAGATGAAGAATAAACCAATGCAACTTCTTCTTCATCTCCATGCTTTATTATGTCTCATAAGTTGTTGCAGCATTTTTTGGGTTGATACCATTTGTTAAACAGATTTGGTGCTAAATTTAACCATTTTTTTACAACTTGATAATTGATAAAAATGATCAATAATCCCTCCAGAATGCCACATTAAGACACCAAGACCTTGAGGAACACCATAGAAAAAGCCATGCTGTGATTTGGTTTCAAAAACTTTCGATATTTAGAGATTTCTGCAAGAATTGCATTTTTCTATAATTGGATGGCGAGCGCTTCTGTTGTGCAAACTGCTCAGAAACCCCCTTACTGTCAAACTAGCTAGGAAAGCCATCCATCCTCTGAATGCTCTAGGTCTCTAGTTTGTCGCTGTAAAGTTTCATGAGGCTGTGATTATCCTAGAGGTCACCACAGCTCATTTTATACAGTCAAGTTTCAAAAAATGGTCTCACTACAATGAAATGTCTCCTATGGGGACTAACATCATCACACATGAATACAGTTGGGCTCATTGGATCCACAAGAGTCTCAGCTTTACAGTGATACCCAATTTATGTAATTCAAGACTGTTAGGGACCCCAGTATGCAGAGATATTCAAACACACCATTATAGAATAGGAGACAATTACACATTTATACTGCATTGAAAAAACTGCATGTGGTTATCATAAAGTGGGCATGTCTGTAAAGGGGAGACTCGTTGGTACCCATAGAACCCATTTACATTCATATATCTTGAGATCAGACGTCAAGGGACCCCTTTGAAATTGGCCATGCCAGTTTTTCCTTGGTACCAATAGATTCTTTAGGTTTTCTAGTTTCATATGATGCCGGTATCTTCACTCTCGCACAAGTAGTGTTAATGTGTTAAAGAAATCCCTGGCGTTAAAACAAACTTGTTAATTTGACAGCCCTACTTTTCTTACACAACAGAAAATGGATCAAAGAGCTTATTTGCAAAGAAAAAAAGAGTTTGTGTATTCCTTTAAATGTCTTTGTGGAGGACAGAAGAAGAAGAAGAAGGGGGGTCTGAAGCTAAAACCATCAACATGCACACTGGCAGCCAACCAAAAGGAAATTCTTCGTCCCTATTGTTGCCAATTTCAATTCATCAGAGGGAAATGCCATTTACTAATCCTCATAACTATGCACAATGGCCAAGAAGTAAGCCTGTGAACACCGCCACAATTAGCGAGAGAGCCAAGGAGGTTATGTCAGCCGTAAACAGGATTCATGGCTTCTATGACATCGGGATGCACCCGAGTCCTCCTCCGTGCAACGCCTTCCTCGCACACAAAGAGTGGGAGGGGAAACAGACCGTAAAGAAATCTCTTTGAAAGAGCAACACACTAGGCTCCGGCACCTCGACACACAGACGACCTACAGACGACCAATGTCAACACCAGCTACACGGCGCTCCGCAATCTCTCCGCTGATTGTGTTGAAGTTTGGTCTGCACTTTGAACTCGCCTTGAAATGGCTCCACAGTACAATCAATCACAGGGTGTGTGTGAAACAAACAAATATTTGGAGCAACGATTGGCGCCATGAACTTCCGCCACATCGTATCCCGGCTGGAAACTCTCACTCCCCCCCACCATGTGAGCGCCCGCTGCCCTCGGGGAGGATTCTCCCTCTCGTCTCCACCGCACACACCACATCTGCAATCCTGCAAAACCACAACTCTCTTCCCCCCCCCCAATGCCGGGCACAAAACAGGACACCCCGCCCCCCTTTAGTGAAAAGCCCCCTCCCACTGGCCTATAATGGGCCACCAAAGGAATGTTTCCCCCAGCATGCTCTCTGGCAGAACAGAGGGGGAAACAGAGAGGGGTTACATTCCTCTCTGCTCCGTCCTCTCGCTGGCTGACTGGGTCGTTGTTTAGGTCCACAAGCTGATTCTGGATCGCGGTCAGCTGAGGCGGAGGGCTTTCCCACAGCTGACCTGGAATCAGCTGGCAGTGAGAGGATGACCAAAGCCGGCACTTCCATTATCTCACCTCCCAAAACGCCTACAGACAGCTACTGCTACCAAGAGGCCCCGTTCAGACCTGGTATTAACATGCGTCCCTCAGGGATTGGATCACGAGTGGACAGATCTAAGTACAGGTGTGAACGCACTCAAGACGCATTGAGATCAGATCTCTCAGACCACATTCAGAGGTGGTCTGGGTCACATATGACCACATTCTTTTAGCAGTGTGTGGTAAATGTGTTGTGGGCCACATTAAGGACCGCCTACTCTACTGACGTCCCGCTGGGATCCGCGGTCTCTCACTGCGTTCCTCGTAGGAATAGTAGGCTTGTTGCGGTGGTCAGTGTTACACGGTGGTCGGGCACACACCGATTACATTACGTGCCCACCGCCCCCACCGTCGTTTTGCTTTTATTACAGAGATAAAACCCATTTAGTTTTGGAGTATCAGCGGCATGATAACAAAAGATTGTCGGACGACGGACGCTATAAACTGAACGTGAACGCATCTGCTCCGTACGGAGTCTCAGCTCAGAGTAGCAGGATTTCACACACAAGACAAGAGAGTTGACAGAGCGGGAGATAGCGGAGGATACAGTGTCGAAGTGAAAAGCAAAAGCGCCTATTTGGCAATATCTCAGATTTAAACCCAACGCTATAAGAGAACCACAATGTTAGTGAGGTAGCGTTAATCGCTGTGAGGAGGACGGAGCGGCGCCAGGTAGACCCTTGCGGCCCCGCAGCAAAAGCTGGACCGGCGAGGCCAGACACAGAGCCACCCGATGGTAAAAATCGACGTAAGCGCTCTACATACATTGACCGTCATCTTTTCTTATAAAATGTCCGGTGTAATCGGTAACACCCAGCCCAAAGTCGCTTATAATAAGCGGACTTGGTAACTCTGTTTGCGGTGGATACCTCACTGTTAACAGCTTTGATTCCTCTTTTATCTGCCACACCTCAGTCAGGTCGGTCCAATCACACGCACACAAAAAGACAGAATCAATTAAAGCTCC
Organism: Sebastiscus albofasciatus; assembly: GCA_916701655.1. Taxonomy (NCBI): domain Eukaryota; kingdom Metazoa; phylum Chordata; class Actinopteri; order Perciformes; family Sebastidae; genus Sebastiscus; species Sebastiscus albofasciatus. Next base: position 9,593 of record CAKAOI010039150.1, read on the forward strand.
TTTACTTCTCTACAAACAGAGCATTGTCTATTGTTGTTTAGCGAGCAGGCTATTTACTCAACCATTTCCAGCTTTTTTTAAATGTTGGTTTAAAAACAGGAAGACGGGCGGGGAGGGAAAAAAAAAAAAAGAAGTAGCCTGGCAGCTTATCATGCAGCCAGATCTCAGCCAGCGTAGTGACGACGGCAGGATGCATTGTCTGGTTCTGACAAAACGTCACTCACAGCCCGTCCTGAGCCAACCCGGGCCATCTGAACCGGCTCCGCCTGCCCGCCCGCCTGCCAACCAGCCAGTCACACAGAAAGCATGTGAAAGTGGGCGGCAAAAGAACAAACTAACATTGTGTCCAGCTGCCCACCTTGGCAGTAATGGAAAAAAAACAAAAATCAGTGTGTGCTGCAAGTCTGAGCAGCGGTGGGGTGTGTCAGGGGAGGCTGGCTGCAAACAAACTCATGCTGAAAAGTGATTTCTTGTGTGGTAGAAACAAATTTAGGTGTGTTTAAAGAAAGTATAAACTGCTCTCTGACAAGTTGTGTAAGAGACCAGAAAGTTATCCCGTCTACCTCCCCATCTTTCCGTCAGTTACAGCTCTGCTTTGCTCAGCTTTGAAGAGACCATAGATGGATATAATGGCTTCAGTTCCCCGTCAAAAAGGGCCGTCTAATGGCAAGGTGAAGTGATGAAAATTTGTGTTATTGTGTGACTTTGGTGAATCCTAAGCACACAAACTAACGAACCGATCGAGGCAGCGGCAGACCAGCATCCCCCGTCTTCTGCAAGGTAAAATTACTGTTTTTTTTCAATGGGGTCTGGTTGCTTTGGCGAGAGAACAGATGGATATAACGGCTTCAGTTACCCATCTGAAACATAGACTGTATAGCTGTCTGACGGAGCAGTGAAAATACTCCGATTACACCGATATAGACTTTTTTAGGTGTCTAAAACACGTTGTGCTGCTGTCCCCGTCCACAGCGGTACGTTTCTTTGCTCCCGCGCTGGTACTCCTGTCTTTTGGGGGCGTGCCGACCGTCATCCACTGTAGGTAATACACTGACTATGGATCAGTACCTCATACAACCCCTCTTCAAAACACCCAAACTACAGCTTTGACTGTAAAGTCTGTTCAGCTGTGATCCCAGCTCTAAATCACGTGTGTACACACAGGCTGACAGATTGAGACGGCTGACTGACTGTATAGGAAAATGAAGACAGATAAGCGTCAGAGTCATTGACCACAACTGATTCTGCCACTAGCTGATTTATGGGAGGAAATGTTGTATCAGTGCAACACACTCCTGAGCTAACGGAAGGAAATAAAAACATTAGAGCGCTGACGTGTATCCAGGAATAAATTTAGCTTTAGTTTTTGGCAGCACATCTGTTTTGTTTTGTCTTAACTTAAAGCTGTTCTGACTTGCATGCTTACCTTGGGCCATTCACTTAGGAAACATTTCAAAAGTACATCAACTTGACAAATACGAACAATCTCTCAGCAGTGATCCCGACTGCTCCAGGCCCTTTTGGCTTGTGTACTTTACTGCTTTCCTCGTTCGCTCATCCACCCACCTCGCTGTACTTTCGCCCTCCTCTCATCACATCACATGAGAAATATGTGCAGTCCTAACTGTCGCTGATTTGCATGCACCGCCTGCCACACGGTCGAGAGTTACAGTGGAACCTGTGGTGGCATCGCAGCATACTTAGACATGTTTCAGCCTGCAAGAGCAGTGAGAAAGAGACTTAATAACATGTTTGTGAGGCGAAGGAGCTTCGCCTGCAACAAAACTGCACAGTTAACTGGACTCAGCTGGGCTCAGTCCAGGTACTCTGGGGTGTTGAGAAATGTTGCTCAGTGCACAACTGGAAACACGCTGCAAGGACAAACCTCTGCTTCTGCCAAAGAAACACAGACTCACACTGAACAGCTCGGAAATATCCACATCACAACCTCTCCTTCTGCAGGACTGGAACTTTTATCATTTGTATTCAAATGGAGCAAATTAAGTAAAAAGAAATGCTGCCAAATGTCTCTTAAATGGATAATTCAGGTGTTCTGAAATGGGGTTGTATGAAGTACTGATCATAGTCAGTGTATTACCTACAGTAGATGACGGTCGGCACGTCCCCAGTTTGGAGAAACAGACAGGAGCAAAGTGATGTACTGCTGTGGACGGGGGCAGCAGCTAAACACATTTTAAACGCCTACAAAAATCAATATCGGTTTAAGTGTACGCTATATTTAGAATATTTTCACCGCTTTTCCTCGCCGTCAGACAGCTCTGTCCGACAGGGAACTAACGCTGCTGTATCCATCTGTGCTCTCGCCAAAGCCACCAGACTCCACTGAAAAAATGTGTAATTTTACCTCGCAGAACAAGAGAGTTGCTGAAGTATCACTGCCTGGATCAGTTAGTTTGTTTGTGTTATTGTGTGACTTTGGTGAAACTGAACTGACTCTTTAAAACACCAAAGTCACACAAACACAAACTAAGCAGCGGTAGACCAGCAGCTCCCGTGTTCTTTGAGGTAAAATTGCAGTTTTTTTTCTCAATGGAGTCTGGTTGTTTTGGCGAGAGCATAGATGGATATAACGGCTTCAGTTCCTCGTCGTAAAGAAAGACTGTATAGCTGTCTGACGGCAAGGTAAAGCGTGGTTAAAATAAATTTTGCTGCTGCTTCCGTCCACGGCAGTACATTGCTTTGCTCCCGTGCTGATACTCCGTCTGTTTCTCCAAACTGGGGGCGTGCCGACCGTCATCTACTGTAGGTAATACACTGACTATGGATGAATACCTCGTACAAGCCCACTTTAAAACATCCAAACCATCCCTTCCAGCATTTTTTGTGGCATTTTTTACACAGGCAGATAAAGTCCTAATCTTGGAGGTGTCCTCCATTAGATGAGGTGTGAACCTCCAGTGTTCTGGGTGTCACATGCCATCTATTTGTCTCCTCACTCAGGCTTTCCTGTCTCTCCTACTCTACTGTGGACTCCAAACAGCCTAAAGGCCAAAGCATTGCTGTCTTTTTCCCCTCTCTTGTATTACTCAGCATGGGAAATATGAAGAATCAGCAAGACGGAAAACTCTGCGTCCGACAACCCGCTCCTGGTTTTGACCTTTACGGACTCGCCCCTCACTCACTACAAGGACGAATCCATTCCCACACTCATTAGATCTCTCTAGATATTCCTGTGGGAGGCATTTGCTCACTTTTGCGCAATAACTGGCACAGTGAGCGTGAATACACCGCAGGAATGTGCCCTTGGTTCCCCCGCCTCACCGGAGGCCAGCACCACAGCACATGTCCCCAGCCCGGCCTGGCCCGGCCCGTACTGTTCCCCATCAACCAAACACCTAGCGGGTTTGCACAACAAGCCTCACTCTGTTAATGATTGGTAGGTTAGTTTTTCCTCTTGGGAGAAACTTTGACCTGTGTGATCTCTAGACAAATATGCAGAGAGTCCTCACACAGTCAACAACAGGAGGAGCGGATCCGCCAGGTTTTGATGCTAATCAACTGCAGGAATGTCTGATGTTGACGGCTAAAATGCTGAGTGGCCTAATAAAAATGTACGATCCAATGCTCGGCATGCTGTCACACCACTGGAAAGTATGCCAGTCATCTGGCTAGTGAGTGAATAAGATAGGGTGGTTCGCACTACACACACACATAAAAAAAACACACCCACTCAATCATTCCACACTGTTAGGCAATGATTCTTCAGCACACTGCCTCTCCACTCCCTTAGCAGAGAGGTGTAGTGTTGTATTATGTGTCCATGTAGTCACGAGTGACGTAAACTTCCCATCAGGGTTGAATGTGCATCCAACACTACAGTGCCGCACGGTGTACCGATACTAGAAAGGTATCGCAATACTCTGATACTCATACATTCTAGCTCGCAGCCGCAGGCCATTTGCTATAAGTTGTGTCGATGTGCGTTAGCGGGGCAGTGTGTATGGCTTTAGAGGACGCCCAGAGGAGCGGGTGGTTTTAACCTTCAGTCAAAGAATAAACTGTAGTGATAACCAGAAGGATGGAGGCCAGAAGATTAAAGCAGGTGATGAACCACACTCTCACTCTGAGCTGGTGTCTTTATCAGCAAAACTCCATTTTAAAAACAAGGAAAATAACAACGCAGATCTAATTACCGACCAAATGTACCGATTATATTAGTTTCATCATCTTTGCTGAATCTGTCCAAGCATCTCCTGTAATTCGGCAAACACATAATCCACCAAAGAGCTTGTGTTAAAGTATTATTTTGCCGTGTTCCTCAGTAAGGTGAATTGGAGAAAAGAAAAGACAAGGGATGCATCCCAAATCTCTTAAATTGCATCCACATTTCCTCAAGTCTGTCGTTTCCTTACATCCATGCATGAAGAGATGCAAGGAAACAACGCAAGTCATGAAACGTGGATGCAATCTGAGAGACTTGGGATGCAGCCAAGGTCACCTTCGCCAGTGACTATGAGTGGACGGTTTTCATTTCCATCCTGCGGGGAAAGTTGCCAAAGTATTGCAAGGAACATTAGCATTGATCGTAGCTCAGTAGAGTCAGAGGAAGAATTAGAAGATTTCTAAAAACTGCTAAAGATATATTGTACATTTTTTTAAAAGAACATTTTTTTCATATTTTTATTTTGTATGTTTTTCCTATATTTATGTTTCTTGTACATATTTTTTCACATTTTTATTTTTTATGTATTTTCTTCTATTCTATAGTTGTTTCTGTTACATATTTTTATAGACTTGTTCACATTTTTATTGTACTTTCTTCTATTCTATATTTTATTTCTTGTACATATTTTTATAGTAGTTTCCATATTATTATTTTTAATATATTTTTTATATTTCTGATTCTTGTACATATTTTTTATAATATTTTTTTCCATTTTTTTGTTGAATGTATTTTTCTTCTAATCTGTATTTATGTTTATTGTACATATTTTTAGAGAATTGTTTTTACAATTTTATTGTATTTTTCTTCTAATCTAAATTTATGATATGTTGGGTTTTTTTAGAAAAAGAATTAAAAGATGAGGAGAAGCAGATGAAGATAGAGGAGGGATAGTAGAGTAGGAGTGGGTGCTGCTTGTTTTAGACCAGGTACAATGCTGTGTAAATGTTGGTTGGTTAGGGGAATGAAGAGTTGTATAACTGGGATGATTGGTGTAGTATTAAGCCAAAGAACAGGAGAATGCAGGGCCAAATAAGTGGTTCATTTGGTGTCTAACTATCTATGCAGAATATGACTGGAGCTAAAATCTGCCGCATGTGGGCGTTTAGTTCTGTGCAGTGAAATGAGCGTGGCTACGGAAACTTGAATGTCCCAGGGCTGTGGGAAGAATATGAGACTAGGTGGCCCACCAGATGTAACAATAGTCGGCATGTACCAACGAGTGGGCTCAACATCGCTCTTAGTTTTAACGCCTCCATGTTTTCTCCTCACGGACGAGCGCGGTCTGTCACAGGACATCCTGATTTACAAATCTGTTAGATAGTTTATCTCTCAGTCTTGTTTTGGATTCCTTCAAAATCTTCAAATACTCTTTAAAAATGATGCTAATAATGTGATTAACGTCACCAGCAGGCAGGGCCAGCTTAAAGCACAGGCCATATAGGCGGTTGCCGAGGGCGCCACCGTCTGAAAAGAAATAATAATAATATGTATACATATATATTACAATATGAAAAAATACAGAAAATATTCACCCTAACCTTAGGTTAACTACATTTTAAAGTTAAATGTTTCAATCTGGTGCATTTCGAGAGCAAAATTAGGGTTCTCGGGGGTTGAACCCTAACGTCCACAGTCTCAGTCTTTTCCACGCTTCCCATTCATTGTCTATGTAAACAGCCGTGCAATTCCAGAGACGGGGCTTCACGTTGGCCGCACCTCATTTGCATAAGGTTGAGATCTAGGCAACTCGCCGCCTCTGGGAACTCCCGAGAAACTTTTAAACTAACCGTTGTTGATCTACAATAAAGATTTAGCAACTGCGTGGCTTATTTCTAGCATAAAATGTTTTCAGAAACACATTTCGGTGATTTAAGAGAAGAGTTTCCAATCGAGCCGACATGTTGGTTCCAGTTTGAAAGCTGGGAGCAGCAGCCCACGAGGGAGAGTTCGTCCAATCAGGCACCGAGAGTCTAAAGTCTAAAGTTATGACTTTATTCTCGTAACATTGCGACTTCTTTTTCCTTGAAATAGTATGACTTTATTCTCATTAAATTACGACTTTTTTTCTCGTAAAGTTATGACTTTATTCTCGAAATCTCAGATTTTTTTCGTCGTACCTCTGTTAATGAGCAGGAGTTCAATAAAGAAAGATTAAAGAACACATGAGGAGGTGCAGAAGTCTAGTTATCTCTCAGAACACTATGCAGAAAGGTTATTAAGGAATTTTTGCCCAATTATGCCAAAAATATTCCGCCTACTGCAGCTTTAAGAATGATTAAATGAACCACAGCAGCTTCACAGTTAAAGTATGTGTGTATCGGCCTTGAACAGCCTCGTATCAGTCGGCTCCTCCAGCTGAAACTCGCCTTATCGGCCTCCAACCAACCAGTGGCACAGGACGCCCTGATAACGTCTCCAAAAAACCACACACAGCTTCTCTCCTGCTATTTTAAACCCCAAATGTCTGCAAACACAATCACGGTTTAGGTTTCTGCACCAATGTGGCACCCTGGAGGGTAAAAAAAAGTACGGAGAACATTTTTGAAGGAGTAAAAGCTAAATGTTGCACACACACAAGCGCCATTTTTTCCTATAATGTTAAGACTTTACTCGCCTAATACTACGACTTTTTTTCCTGTAAAGATAAGACTTTTTTCTCGTAATATTACGACATTTTTTCTCGTAAAGTTATGACTTTATTCTCATTAAATTACGACGTTGTTCATGTAAAGTTAAGACTTTTTTCTCGTAATATTACGAAATTTTTTCTCGTAAAGTTATGACTTTATTCTCGTAATATTACGACTTTTTTTCCCCTTGAAATAGCATGACTTTATACTCATTAAATTACGACTTTTTTTCTCGTAATATGACTTTATTCTCGTAATATTGCGACATTTTTTCTCGTAAAGTTTTGACTATATTTTCGTAATATTACGAATTTTTTCCCTTGAGATAGCATGACTTTATACTCATTAAATTACAACTTTTTTTCTCATAATATGCCTTTATTCTCGTAATATTGTGAATTTTTTTCTCGTAAAGTTCTGACTTTAGTCTCGTAATATTGCAACATTTTTTCCTTGAAATAGTACGACTTTATTCTCATTAAATTACGACTTTTTTTCTCGTAATATTCTGACTTTATTCTCGTAATATTACGACTTTTTTTCTCGTAAAGTTATGACTTTATTCTGGAAATCATGAGTTCAATAAAGAAAGCTTAAAAAAAACACGAGGAGGTGCAGAAGTCCAGTTTTCTCTCAGAACACTTAAATCACAATATGCTGAAAGGATTTTTTGCCCAATGATGCCAAAAATATTCCGCCTACTGCAGCTTTAAATGAACCACAGCAGCTTCACAGTTAAACTATCTGTGTATCGGCCTAGAACACGCCTCATATCGGTCGGCACAGGACGCCCTGATAACGTCTCCAAAACCACACACAGCTTCTCTGCTATAATAAACCCAAAATGTCTGCAAACACAATCACGGTTTCTAATTATTTCTGCACCAATGGAGGGGAAAAAAGTGATGAGAAAGATTTTGAAGAAGTGAAAGCTAAATGTTGGTAGTTTTCATGCACAGAGGAGAAGATAAATGACATTGAGGAGAACCAGGCTGAGAGGGTAAAATGGTTGGTTTTCTAGCGGGACTCTGGTAGCAGTTTTCCGGGTGTTTTTGGAGCCAGACCGAGGCCTCTCTCTCTCCAGTCTGACCTCCACTCCCCATCCCTCCCTGCCATTTTCCTTCCTCCCCGCCGCCTCCTCCTCCTCCTCTCAGCCCGGCTCGGCTCGGCCCAGCTGGGCCCAAAGACTCTCTCCCCGGTTCCTCCAGACTCTTACCTTCCTCTGCTGCTTCTCCCAGGCCGGGTCCAGCAGTAGGTCCCGGTCCCATTCGTTCTCCTGCTCCATGTGGGTCTGCACACCTCCGGCGGAGGATTGGTTATTAGAAGCGTGATAATCTACCATGACAGAAAACAAGAGAACCGGAGTGCGCCACACCAGAGAGGCGCTGGCTGTCGGGATCACTGATTACTGAGAAAAAGGGTGTGGATGGAGGAAGGTGAAGGGGACGTGGAGGAGATTCACGACCCGGATCAGAGGACCAGAGTCCGGCTGCTCTCAGAAGCTTTAGAGGGGTTTTCTGTGTGAATGTGATGAATATCCGGCGTGTGAGAGTCAGAAATCCTCCCTGCTGCTGCTGCTGCTGCCGCTGAGAGAAGAAAAGCTTTCCCTGTGAAGTGAGAGGCTGCTGGGAGGAACCGGCCGCTCCTACCGACGAGCTGCAGCCGGACGACAAGCTCCTCCTACCGGACTGCTGCAGCCGGACGACAAGCTTCCTGCTCCGGGAAGGCCAGCTTCCGGAGGAGCCTTTCAGAGTAAATCATCATCACCACCACTGACTCTTTCTCTCTAATACAAATATTATATTTTACTATAAAGGACTATTTCTAAAACAGATATAATAATAAATATAATATATATATTTATAGTATTTTTTCATATTATATAGTATTTTCTTCTTTTCTATATTTTAATAGTATATATTTTAATAGTATTTTTAATATGAACATTTTTAATGTACTTTTCTTCTATTCTATATTTATGTTTGTTTTTCATATTTTGATTGTATTGTATTGTATTTTCTTCTATTCTATATTTATGTTAATTTTTCATATTTTAATTGTATTGTATTGTATTTTCTTCTATTCTATCTTTATGTTTCTTGTACATATTTCTATAGTATTTTCTTTTTTTCTATAGTTTTATAGTACATATTTTAATAGTATTTTTTAATGTATTTTCCTTTATTATATATTTATGTTTCTTGTACATACTTTTTAATATTTACATTTTTAATGTCCTTTTCTTCTATTCTATATTTATGTTTCTTGTACATGTTTTTTATAATATTTTTTCACATTTTTATTTTTAATGTAACTTCTTCTATTCTATATTTATGTTTCTTGTACATATTTTATAGCAGTTTTCATATTTTTATTTTTAATGTATTTTCTATAGTTATGTTTCTTGAAGATACTTCTTAATATTTAAATGTTTAATGTACTTTTCTTCTATGATATATTTGTTTCTTGCACATATCTTTATAGCGTTTTTTCTCTTATTATATATTTATGTATCTTTCATATTTTTATTGTATTGTATTGTATTTTTCTTCTATTCTATATTTATGTTTCTTGTACATATTTTATAGCATTTTTTCTTTTATTATATATCTATGTTTATTTTTCATATTTTGACTGTATTGTATTTTCTTCTGTTATATATTTATGTTTCTTGTATATGTTTTAATAGTATTTTTAATATTATTATTTCTTATGTATTTTCCTTTTATTATATATTGATGTTTCTTGAACATACTTCTTAATATTTTTCATATTTGTTTTTTTTTGTTATTCTGTATTTATCTTTCTTGATTTTTGCAATACTTGCTTTTATTTTTAATTTCTTGTACCATCAAAAATGAGACCTCGGTCTCAACGGGTCTTCCCTGGCTAAAAAAAGGTTAAATAAAAATAAAATAAAATACTATGTTTATGTTATGCACCAAAGCAAATTCCTTGTATGTGAAAGCTTACTTGGCAATAAACCAGTTTCAGATTTTCTTACAAAAACATAAAAACAAAAATAAGAAATATATTTCATATTTCATATTTTTATTTCATAAAATATTAAATAGTCTCTAATGTCCATCCTTTATAATAGTATCAATGCATTCAATCTGTATTATCAATTTGAAAAAGAAACTCAATTTGGGATTTCTTGTGCAGTATTATTTTGTTAATATGGTATTTTATTTTGAAGGGCACCACGCCTGGTTTCCGGTGTGAATCAGCGTGTTAGTGTGTGAGATGACAGTCTGTCTCCAGTAGCTTCTATGGGCCCAGACAGCTCATGAATATTCATACAACATTTGAACATGAGCTCCTGAAACTATGAAATATTATAAATCTGAAATACTGAAACAATAAAACACTGTGTGTCACTATTTTACTTGGAATTTGACTGCATATATTACATTTACAGTTTTTTCACCACACATAATGTCCCAGATAAATTAGCCACAATACACTGTGATAACATGAAACACCAAAGTTTCTGATTCTACTGATTTAAGACCAATTTTATTTTGAAGGCAAACTCATTGTTTATTTTTATTAATTTTTTTTGTGCTTATTTTTATAATATTTTTTATTTTATAATGTATTTTTCTTCTATTCTATATTTATGTTTACTGTGCTTATTTTTATAGTATTTTGAAATATTTTTTATTTTATAATGTACTTTTCTTCTATTCTATATAAAAAAATTGTACATATTTTATAGTATTTTTCACATTTTATTGTATTTTTCTTCTATTTAATATTTATGTCTCTTGTACATATTTTTTTTTATAGTAATTCACTTGGTAATATTTCCTGAAATAAGATGTAATATTTAGGCCTTTCAAAATAAAAAGAGATCTTGAAAACTTTTAAATTATGAGCTACAGTATATTTCACTAGCATTAGGAAGTGTTATGTTGTCCCTATATCTCACTGAAATGTTACTTGTTAGGTGGTTGTGTCTTATATTTATGGAGGACGGAAGCTGACAAGCCAAAATAAAAAATAAATCAATTAATATGCCATTAAATGTACCAAAAATAATATAAAAAATAACAAACTGATCAAATGTGGCATAAATTGATATTCCTGTTTTAATTTGCTTCTTTATTTGTATACCTTAATACCTATATTTATTTTTAATATTATCATTTAGTGGCTTATTAATTTATCATGTCAAATATAATTTATTTATTTATTATTATTATCATTTATTATATTTATTGTATACTTATTATTTTACATTTATTATTATTATCATTTATTATATTTATTTTATATTTTTATTTTTATTTTATATGTTTTTTTTTATATGTTTTATTTTATATTTATTATATTATATTATATTTATTATTATTATTATTATCATTTATTATATTTATTTTATATATTTATTTATTTTGACAGCTTCCGTCCTCCATATATATCAGGCCTAAGTGTTTTGAGACATTTTGCACGGTAATAAGATAAATATACTTGGTAAGATTTGGCGTTTTGCAGTGTAATAAGTGTTCACTGTCTCGTCCTCCTCTGATAATAAAAAATTAAACAAGCTGAAAGGGAAGAATCAATCTTCATTGGTTGATTCACGTCGAGGCTGTGAAGCATCCAGAGGTCATGATGAACCGTTATATAGAGAGCCACTGACCCAGAGGACCGATGATAAAAACAGAGAATCATCCATTACACGGAGGGTGACTGTTTGTCCCACCTTCAGAAGTAGGTCATGCTCAGGCTGTCCTGGTCCATTAGCATCACTGCTGCATATAGTAGACTGTAGCAGGACCCAATGGCATGTGACGCCATATAGTGCGAACATCTCTGTGATTGGTCAGTCTGAGTCTGGGCTCATTCACAGGACTTATGAATGGATTGTTTTGATTTTTATTAAGACCCACAATAGACCTGTTTTTGTCTTTTTTAGGGGGGGTCCAGGGCGTCTTTAGGGGGCGATATCAGGTCAGCAGTAGACGTCACATAGAAGTGGCGTACATCATCTGAAAGCTGGGAACCTGAAGATTACCTCTGAGATGTAGTAGAAGTAGAAAGTAGCTTAAAAGGGAAATACTCAAGTAAAATATAAGTACCTTGAATTTGTACTTAAGTTCAGTAGTTGAGTAAATGTACTTAGTTACTTTCCACCACTGATGACAGAGCTCTAATGTTTTAAAGTAGTTCAAACACAACCAGAGGACATCACATTTAATATTTACATTTTTAATGTAATTTTTTGTTTCTTGAACATATTTTTATAGCATTTTTTCTTTTATTATATATTTATATTTATTTTTCATATTTCATTGTATTGTATTGTATTTTCTTCTATTCTATATTTATGTTTCTTGTACATATTTTAATAGTATTTTTAATAATCAAATTTTGATTGTATTTTTCTTTTATTGTATATTCATGTTTCCTGTACATACTTTTAATATTTGAATTTTTAATGTACTTTTCTTCTATTCTATATATTTTTTTATCGTACATATTTTTATAGCATTTTTTCTTTTATTATATATTTAAGTTTATTTTTCATATTTTGATTGTATTTTATTGTATTTTCTTCTATTCTATATTTATGTTTCTTGTACATATTTTAATAGTATTTTTTATATTCAAATTTTAATGTATTTTCCTTTATTCTATATTTATGTTTCTTGTATATATTTTATAGTATTTTTTCTTTTATTGTATATTTATGTTTCTTGTATGTACTTTTTAATATTTTTATGTATTTTCTTTTATTGTATATTAATGTTTCTTTTACATATTTTTTATAATGTTTTTCATATCTTTATTGTTTTGTTATTCTGTATTTATCTTTGTTGATTTTTGCAATACTTGCTTTTGTTTTTAATTTTTCGTACCGTCAAAAATGAGACCTCAGTCTCTGGCTAAAACAAGGTTAAATAAAAATGGAATAAAATACTATGTTTATGTTATGCACCAATTGTTTGTGAAAGCTTACTTGGCAATAAACCAGATTCAGCTTTTCTTAAAAAAAAAATAAAAACAAAAATAAGAAATCTATTTCATCAAATATTAAATAGTCCGTTTTAATCAACTTTTAAGTGCTACCAAAGTAAAGTGAGCGCATTTCATTCTACTTAATTAATTGTCTTTCACCGTTACATATCCCGTTGGTAGCCTTGAAACCAACTGAAGAAGATGGACTCCACAGACTTTGACTCTTTCTATATTCTTTATTGAAACAAAACCCCAAAAAGTTCAAAACCAATTTATATACATTTTTTACAACCATGTACACGACATCCATCCAGTAAATAAATGGATTTTACTGCTTTAAGGCATTTGAGACATTACGACAGTAAAGAAATGCATAGTGGAGGATGATGAAATGATTAGTCGACTAAATGAGAAATCAACTAATAAATGTGTTGGTGTGATAATAATACACACAATAATGTGTCATAATTAAAGGGCAGTGGCGGACTCGGGCTGTATGAGGGGCGACCGGGGACAAGGGTACCAGCGTGCAGAGAGTTTTCTAGCATGTAGTTTATATGGCACTGCATCGCACCTTCTCAATTTTAAGGGCACCCTATAGAGCACTACATCATGTTTTCTCTACTGGAAGGGCACCCTAGAGGGCACTTCATCACGTTTTCTCCACTGTAAGGACACCCTAGAGGACACTTCATCATGTTTTCTCTACTGGAAGGACACGCTAAAGGGTACTTCATCATGTTTTCTCTACTGGAAGGGCACCCTAAAGGGTACTTCATCATGTTTTCTCTACTGGAAGGACACGCTAAAGGGTACTTCATCATGTTTTCTCTACTGGAAGGGCACCCTAGAGGGCACTACATCATGTTTTCTCCATTAAAGGACACGCTAAAGGGCACTACATCATGTTTTCTCCACTTATTAATTTACGCCCCTGGTAATTTTCATATTAGACCGGGGGGTGAGGGGGAGGCAACATGTTAAAGTTTCATTCATGAAATCATTGAGGTGACCTTTGCTGAAGTGTCCCCCAATGCAGTGAATCATAAGCTTCACTTTTCCTGTTTTGACCTTTGACCCCAGGTTTTTCCGTGACTGAAGAGAGTTGGTAAAGGTGTTCCCATTGTTACTGTTTGACTATAAGATGACGACATACAAGAGGAAATATGAATGGCATATGAAGTCTTAGTTTGCTACATGTTTCTACATCATTGAACTGTACTGCACATCTACTTTCATACATGTGAGAATTAAACACATTTAAATCATGCATGAAAATCAGAATCCGTCTGAGTGGACCAGGTCAGTTGTACATGGTCATGTGGAGCCACTGGAACCAATCAGAGAACAGAAAAAACATTTAGCTGAAACTCACCTGGTTTAATGACGAACATTAATATACACACAACCGTTCAAAAGTTATAAATCTCCTGCCACAAAAGGTTGTGTTAGTGTATGTGCTTTATTTTCATGTCTGACATGTTTAATAAAGAAGCTCCCAAACTGTAAATATTAAAGTAATTTATATTCAGACAGTAAAATAAATATCACACCTGCTACCTCTATTTTTGTATTTCTTTCAATTCTTCATTCAAAGTATCTAAAGCAGAGAAAGAGGAAGGAGTCAGTGCCGATATAACTCCATGTTCTTACCTGTCTGTAGCTCACAGTTACACTTCCCATTCCCACCATGTCGAATGCATGAAATTTGTCTGCAAAAGAGGACAAAGACTATTAAGAAACATGAACTGTGATGGCAAATATTTCTATTTTTTCCTGCCTGTAGCATCAGGTGTGTCGAGACGTCTTGCATTATTTTTAGGACACTAAATTTATTTTTGAGAAGCTTTTTCTAACTATGTCAAGTTTTTTTAAATCGCTGTTTCCAGATGAAACCTGAATGTTAGTTTTGTCCCCTGATTGAACTTTATAGATCAATGTAGTTTAAATGTATAAAGGTCAGATAGTTTAAATGACATTGTAGTTAAAGGCGTGGGTTTCGTTTCAAAATTCAAGGGGGACACATATTACTTCTTATTTTTATTCTTTTTTTTAATGTATTTATTTTGTATATATTTTTATTAATTCAAAATATTAATTTTAAATGTATTTATTTATTTATTATTTTCCCTAATTTAATTGTTTCTGTATTATTTTCTTTATACATTTCTTTATACAGTTCTTCTTTATTATGCAAATGAGAGGACTGCCATTCAAAGTGTGTCATGGGGTCAACTTTTCACCTATTGGTTGATCGGCATCAGAGTGCATAGATAGATTCATTAAAATAAACAAATGCATTTCAAATTTTTTTTTTAAATAAATGCATAAATATAAATAATAAATATAAATAAATAACAATAAATAAATAATTATTTAAAATAAAAATAATTATTAAATAATTAAATACAATAATTAAAACTAGTAAATAATTAATTAATAATAAATAAATTAAAACAGAAATATAAATGTATGTCATATTTTATCAATTAATTATTTTTTATATCATTTTTGGTACATTTAATGATATATTAATTTATTTATTTTAATTTCGGCATCACATCATTGCTGTAAATACAAACTCCCTATACATGCCGGCCTCGTAGTGAAAATTACCAGCATTATTTTGGATGCAAACATGACATAGCATAGGATTTCATGAATACTGTAACTCCCTCCCTCCATGTCCCTCCCTTACGGATCATGCTCTCCAGTTTCATCAGCAGGTACAGGAAGCCGGGGTAACTGATGGTCATGTCTGGCTCCGTGTATCTCAGTCCAACCAGCTGCATTATCAAATCATCCACCTGGATGCCTGCAGCAGAGACACGCCAGACAAACAAACAAACACAGCTCAGAATAAAAAACACTTTATTCAACATGGTGTTTGTGCAAGCAGTTTGGAAGAAGATGTTTTTAATGTCTGAACTGTATTTGAAACTATGATGACTTGAGTCAGAGTAAATATGATGAGTTACTTCCACCTTTATGAATAAACTACGTTAAAAAGCAGAGAAGAAGAGGTACAGAGAAGAGGCCTGGCTCCCTCTGCTGGTCAGATGAGTTTCCCTGACGGAGCATTAAACATCTGTACACGTGTTACACATGAACCGATAGATGCAGTTGATAAATGTATTAAATGTGAATCTATTAATGAGCCTGTGCGTCCTCAGTCCTACCTGCTGCCTTCAGAGCGGGGGTGACCTCTTTATACTCCAGGAACTTTGTTTTGTTCTTGTCAAACACCAGGAAGATATCCTGAAAAACATGAAAAAAACTGCATATAAACTGACATAATGTCTGATTATTTTACTCATCACATAATGCTTAATAATGGACACACTTCTGTAGAAAAGGATTTTGTCCTACTGATGGTCTTCTGACCACTCAAAGCGCTTTACAATACATGTATGTAAAATTAACAAATACATTTTAAAATATTGCAAAAATAAATGCAAAGATAAAAAATAATAAATATAAATAAATAACAATAAATAAATAATTATTTAAAATAAAAGTCATTATATAATTGAATACAATTATTTAAAATAGTAAATAATTAATTAATAATAAATAAATTAAAACAGAAATATAAATTTATGTCATATTTTATCAATTAATTATTTTTTATATAATTTTTGGTACATTTAATGACATATTAATAATAAAATAAAATAATTAATAATTAAGACTTGCTAAAAGACAAACAATCAGCCTACAAGTGGCCTGAGTCCTTAACTTAAGCCGTCTACACATGATCAGCGGCTTCTGTACTTCTGCACTGTGACGTATTCCCAGGTGAAACGGAGTATTTGTGACAGTGTTGTTGTGGTTACTGATGTGTTGATGATCTTACCGTCCACCTCCTGATCTTATCCCACAGACTCTGGAACTCCGGCCAGTTCAGCCGAGCGTTGCCTTGGTCCTGAAGACACACTGAGGTCAAGGAAATGAACCAGACAAACACAGACAACCCTCAACACTGACAAACAGGTGACAAATAATATAGGAGGAGGAAGAGGACAGAAATTAATAAATAAATGGTAATAATAATAATAATGTTAATAAGTAAGTTCAATAACTAAATAATAATAATAATAATAGTATAAACATATTAAATATAACTATAAATTAGAAATAAATGCATACATAAATGGTAATAATTATAATGATGAAAAATAAGTTAAAAACTAAATAAATAAATAATAAACAATAATTTTATAATAATGAGTATATAAATATAAATAATAAATATAACTATAAATAATAAATAAATGCATACATATATGTTGATAATAACAATGTTGATAAGTAAGTTCAATAACTACATAATAATAATAATAATAATAACAATAGTATATACATATTAAATACAACTATAAATTAGAAATAAATGCAAACATAAATGGTCATAATAATAATGATGATAAGTAAGTTCAAAACTAAATAAATAAATAAAAAATAATAATAATGAGTTTATAATATAAATAATAAATATAACTTTAAATAATAAATAAATGCCTAAATATATGTTCATAATAACAATGTTGATAAATAAGTTCAATAACTACATAATAATAATATTAATAATAATAATAATAATAATAATAGAAAATATAAATAAATAATAAATATAGTAGAATTGTACTGCATTACACAGAGAGGTGTTTCTGTTATTTAGCCTACCCTACCCTCAATGATGTAAAAAGGGGTGGACAAAATAATAGAAACACTTGTCAGTGCTCTTTTGCAGAGAAACAGTATTCACCTACATTTTTTTACCAGGTAGTCACAGTGGTGGAAAGTAACTGAGTACACAAGTTCTGTACTTTACGCATATGTTTCAAAAATATTGATACAAATTAATCAACTAATTTGGTGAGGATCACCAAAAAGAGGTTTTTAAACATCAATATGAATATTGAATTTTCAGAGGTTTGTTGTTGTTCACTGTTATTCTTTATTTTTACTGTAAAACTCTGTGAATAGAGCCTGGATAGCTCAGTCGGTAGAGCATCAGACTTTTAATCTGAGGGTCCAGGGTTCAAGTCCCTGTTCAGGCGATGCCAGTTTTAAAACAATAGAAGCAGATGGCAATGACAGGAAAATCATTCAGCAGCTAAAACTGGAGTTTAATTACATACAGTACTAAATGAGAAACAGTATGCACTCCTCATTATTACTAATGATAATCAAATACTACAATACAGACATTAAAAAAAAACATGACAGCCAAAATTCCCAACTCAAAGCTTCAGAAACTACGCCCCCTTCGTATATACAGTCTATGATTTAAACCTAAGATTTGGCTCTTGGTTGACTTTCCTTTTGTCGCCGTCTGCTTCTATTATCTTATATTTCTCATTTAGCACTGCATGTAATTAAACTCTAGTTTTAGCTGCTGAATGATTTTCCTGTTGTCGTCTGCTTCTTGTATTTTAAAACTGGCATCGCCTGAACAGGGACTTGAACCCTGGACCCTCAGATTAAAAGTCTGATGCTCTACCGACTGAGCTATCCAGGCTCTATTCATAGCTTTTTACAGTAAAAATAAAGAATTACAGTGTGCATTTACTCTCCTACTGTTCCTCTACCCTGGTATTAATAGTTTAAAAACCTATAGAGCTACATCACAGCTTTAACATGATCAATAACACACTGGGTTTCTGTACTGATGTTATTCTTTATCAGTTCTTCACTCGTGGTCGGGTCATCTGTCTGCTAATAATAATAAATGTGAAGTTTTAAAAAAAATGTTTTTTTAAATTTCAAGTGTGTTTGTTTGTATATAATAGATAGATAATGACAGATAGATATAATACAGATAATAGACATAATATTCAAGGATACATCCATGAGGATGACGAGGCTCTTGCAGTGCTCCAGAGCCAGGTACTTCTCACTGCCGGCCAACACTGAGCACAACAAATGAGATCATCAGTGGACATTTTAACATGCAAACATTACACATTGTTATGTTAATGAGCCTCTAATAGCAGGTTTCAGTAGAGGTGGGCGTGGATCCGTGCTGGGACAAACAAGGCCAAAGTACTAATCTCTAACAGACCCACAATAGACCTGTTTCTGTCTGTTTTTAAGGGGGGTAGAGGAGGTCTTTAGGGGGAGATAGCAGGTCAACAGAAGACGTCACATAGAAGTGGTGAACGTCATCTGAAAGCTGGGAACCTGAAGATTAATTGGAGATGCAGCTCAGCACTGTGTGTCAAATTGTTCTGGAGCCTTATGATAATGGTCATCCCCATGCTCTGTTATGTCTCATAAGTTGTTGCAGCAATTTTTGGGTTGATACCATTTGTTACACAGATTTGGTGCTAAATCTAACCATTTTTTACCACTCGAGAATTAATAACAATGATCAATAATCCCTCCAAAATACCACATTAAGACACCAAGACCTTGAGGAACACCATAGAAAAAGCCACGCTGTGATTAGGTGTCAAAAACGTTTTGAGATTTCTGCAAGAATTGCATTTTTCAGCAATTGGATGGCGAGCACTTCTGTTGTGTAAACTGCTCAGAAACCCCCTTATCGTCAATCTAGCTAGGAAAGACATCCATCCTCTGAATGCTCTAGGTCTCTAGTTTGATCCATCCCTCCTCTGAATGCTCTAGGTCTCTAGTTTGTGGCTGTAAAGTTTCTTGAGGCTGTGATTATCCTAGAGGTCACCACAGGTCATTTTATACAGTGAGGTCAAGTTTAAAAGAAATGGTCTCACTACAATGAAATGGCTCCAATGAGGACTAACGTCATCACACATGAATACAGTTGGGCTCATTGGATCCACAAGAGTCATTCCAGATGAACATGTGATGCTTAAATCAAAAGACGTAACCACTGTAGACGTCATTGTGTTTCCTGAGAGAATCTTTCGTTGCTGTTTTGTACACAAAAACAACACGACATGTAACTTGTTCCCCCCATCATTAAATTAATTGCAACACATTTTCTTTTGAAAGAAACAAGACAAAGCAGGTCGATCGATCCGCCCATGAGAGCAGACAGAGAGAACCACTGACCTCCTCCTTGTATGACCTCCGTCAGCAGGTGGTGGAGGTGCACTGGTTTGCAAAGTCCTTTCTGGTGACACAAAGCAGGGAACATAAGAGTCAGCGTAACACACTCCTCTTCATACATCTGCTGTACATTCAGAACATACAGCTCCTCACAGTTCAACAAGTAATTACACGTAACCTTTAGTATCTGTATTAACCTGCAGGGAGCAGCAGGAGGGCGGGGTCGACCATTTTACCTCATAATTAATTATTGTGATTGTCTAAACTGTGTGGGAACATTAGGACTTTCCCATACACATGTGCTGGCTTGGTTTGACTCGGTTTGCCTCGGCGCGTCAGCCCAGCACGGCACTGATATGTATCTCCATTACAGGGTTACCCGCCCTGAGGCGTGTCTTTAACTGACGAGGGCGCTGGTCTGAAGTCGGTGACGTTTAAAAGCAGCGGGCTGTGATCGGTGGTAAAAGGAGCGGCTGTTAAACAACGATAAACACATTTCATTTCATCTAAATTCTTCACAATAAAAGTTATTTAAAAGCTTTTATTATGACGCAGCAAAATCATGAAATGTTGGGTTTTCATTTTCAGCAGCAACTTAAAGGGTAACTTTGGTATTTTTCAACTGTGGCGGGGGATCATCACGGGTTGGCCGCGGTCGGTGAGACGTCACACCGCTTGGAGGCGGGTCAGGGGTGATTTGACGCTTTTAAACTGGTAATGGGAATGCTAATCAGCGGCATGGTTTGACTCTGTGTAGTCAAATATACCAAAAAACATCCACGTGGCACCTTTAAAGTTCAAAACCTGGATGTACAGCAGCCGTGTGCGAGTAAATCTCACCTTGTTGCAGTGCTTCCTGAACAGTTGTTTGACAGATTTAGGCGAAGGAAGAGCAGCCTGGTGAGGAAATGAAAGCTGCAGGAAGAAAAATACAGAAACCAGACTTTACTTTCACAAACAAATCTCTACTGAACAACTTTTGAGCCATATAGTGCAGCTTCTTTTAATGATTTTCAACATCAATATGTCGAAAAATATTGAGTTTTCACAAAGGTAGAAGCTTGAAGTAGCTGAATAATAGTACACTATGGTTCTTTGTTTTTACTGAAAAACTCTGTAAACAGAGCCTGGATAGCTCAGTCGGTAGAGCATCAGACTTTTAATCTGAGGGTCCAGGGTTCAAGTCCCTGTTCAGGCGATACCAGTTTTAAAATACTAGAAACAGTCGGCCACAACAGGGAAATCATTCAGCAGCTAAAACTGGAGTTTAATTACATACAGTACTAAATGATACAACAGTACGCACTTCACTCTAGTAGTTGTAATAAACAGTGTCTGCAGGGTCATTTTGACACGTCATTGCAGGACAAACACAGGTGTAATTGATCAAATTCATTAATTATCATGCACAGCATGCACAATACCAAGTAATGAATCAGAGACATAATTAATGTTATCAATTACACCTGTGTTCGCCCTGCAATGACATGTCAAAACGGCTGCTGTGAAGAGGACATATCACTATACTATAGTGTATGTAACACTTTGACATAACATGGAGTAGAGGCACAAACACTGAAACTATACACATAGAGTTCAATTGTTATCTTTATTGCAGCATTTGTTTATTATTACTATTAGTGTGAAGTGCGTACTATTTCTCATTTAGCACTGTATGTAATTAAACTCTAGTTTTAGCTGCTGAATGATTTCCCTGTTGTTGTCTACTTCTTGTATTTTAAAACTGGTATCGCCTGAACAGGGACTTGAACCCTGGACCCTCAGATTAAAAGTCTGATGCTCTACCGACTGAGCTATCCAGGCTCTATAAACTGCACTTCACAGTAAGAACAAAGAATCATAGTGTACTATCACTCAGCCACAGTCTTCAAGCCTCTACCATGGTATCAACATTTTAAAATATTGAGCTACATAACAGCTTTAACATGATCAATAACACATGTCAGGCAAGAGAGTTTTAAGGTTCAATACTTGAGAGCAAAAGTGTCAGATTGTTAATTCACAAGAAAACAAAGTACTATAATAAAATATGCTCCTCTCTTAGTGGCTCTTCTATTTCATGTTTACATCAACAGACCACTTGAGAAATGAGTCGCTATTTTTCCAGCGTGAAAACACTGAACCTCGACTGAGCTATCGAGGCTTCACTGAGACTCTCTCACACAGTAACTTCTGACTTTAATCTCCAACGCTGGTGAATTCAGTTTAAAGCCCGGTCTGTTTCACCAGCTGAATATTTAGTTATTTTAAGTGACTGATTTGTCTCCTACCTCTGTTGCTGAAGAGATCTCTTGTGGTGGTTTGTGGGCTGGACTGGAAGAAAAATAACATGAAAACATAATTAGAATTTAAAACCACGAATGCTAAAGTCCCAACAGTTCTATCATCATCATGGCTGATTAATGAACCGTCGACTCGAACCCGCTGTGTTAAATATAATGCAAGTTCATCTCTGGCCTGCAGAGTGCACTATTATGACAACAAGTTATACATTTTTGAATATTGATTTAAGCCACTTGTTCCCAACTTCCGGGTCTGAGAAGCGAAGCCAATGCTGAAGCGCCTTAAACTGTCATTCTCTCTAACAGCCAGCAGGGGGCGACTCCTCTGGTTGCGAAAAGAAGTCTGATTGTATAGAAGTCTATGAGAAAATGAGCCTACTTCTCTCTTGATTTATTACCTCAGTAAACATTGTAAACATGAGTTTATGGTCTCAATCTCTAGTTTCAAGTCTTCTTCAGTACAGCATGATGTTCATTCAGTAAATTATGGTCCCATTTAGAGTCAAATAGACCATAAAGCAGGGGATGCTTTAGGGCGGGGCTACCTTGTGATTGACAGGTCTCTACCACGGCGTTGTCCGGTCTGGGAGTTGTCCGTGTTTTCGTCTTACAACTTTACCTTTTTCACAGTGTGTTTTCACTTCATGAAAGTTAATTGTAACATTTTGGTCGCCTGAAAATGTCTTATTCAGCGTTTGGTTGTACTCAGCTCCATCCTCTCGTGTCACTTTTGGTTGCAAAAACCAAGATTTCGACGGGCAAAATGCCGAACTCAGGCTTCAAAACGGCAGTCCACAAGCCAATGGGTGACGTCACAGTGACTACGTCCACTTCTTATATACAGTCTATGTTCCCAACCTGGGAGTCCTGACCCCTATTAGGGGTTGCGAGGCCTTCTTGACTTTAAAGGGTGTAAGACTTTTTTAAAATATTCTTGCAATAAATATAGCAGAAAAGTACGCAGTTGAAACAACCAAAGAGCAGATAAAACACTGATTCAAAAAAGAAGCCTATTAAGTAGGCATGAGTGTTAAGAATAAAAAAAAAAATACACAATACAGAGAAAGAAATGTATTAAAAGTTCCTAAAAATAAGAGGAAAACTCGTCTCTGATGGAATATTCACAGGAAATAATCTGCTCAAATTCATCCAAATGGCTCGTTTTACACAAACTTCCTCCTGTTATTGCGTTCACTATTCGGGTTAATTGTACAGTTTATCAGTTCTGTACTGTTATTTTTAATATGCATTGAATATAATATTAAATATCCATAAAATATGTCACTTAGTCAGGGGTTGTTGCTTACTCTTTGATAGAAAAGGGGTCCCTTAAGGAAAAAGGTTAAGCGACTAGTAATACAGCATGTAACCTCAAACTTCACCCTCTGAGGTTTCTTCATCTCATCAGCAGGTTTGAAGACCGTCTTCTTGCACTTAAAACACACAGATTGATGGTATTTTTTTACTTTCTAAACTCTGTCTGCAGCAGATTGAGCGTGACTCACGTGGCAGCGTTGCCCTTCTCTGTCAGCACGCGCAGGAGGAACGCTCCCTGCTGATTGGGCTCTGCGGTTGAAGGGATGATGATGTAGTGACCCGGTGGAAGGGAGCCGCGAAGGACGACCTCCCGGCGTGTGGAGTAAATGGGGCTGCAGAGGATCGGGCGGTGCGTACTCAAGTCCTCAGGCGACAGGTAAGTGTTCTTAGGATGGGCCTGGAGAGACAGAACACACTCATAACACCGTACATGGATATACAAACTACTGAGATAATACATATGTACTGTGTGTGTGTACCGAGTAAACATGCAGGGCTAAAGCCAGGTTAACGCCCCGACGTCTCTGGTATTTCTGCATCAGAGCCAAAATGAAGGAGCATTTCTCCTTGGAGTTGTCTGAGCCGCCGTCCACCTCCGTCAGGCTGAAGTAGAACTGAGGGTTCTGCCAGAACAAACCTGGAAACATGCATGTGGGAGTTACTGTGATTAGAAAGACAAGTAAAGCTCCTCGTGTGGGTGACCATCTTCTATGTGAAGGTACAGACTTATACTCTGTCAAGGTCACGCTAACACTTGTGCATTGGGCTGCGGAACGATCAAATCTGATCTTAAAGTTGACAGAACAGTCAAACGATAGTCATTTCCATCTCATTCTCCGAGATCAACGTCACATCTGGCTGGCAAGCAATGAACTGGATTCCAGTATATTTATGTTGTGAATAAAATTCTTTTAGGTCGGTACGTTTTTGTCTGATCCTAATACTAATGTGACGCAGTCAGAACAGGGAATTTGAACTTTTAAACTTAAAGGGATAGTTCAGGTGTTTTGAAGTGCGGTTGTTTGAGGTACTGATCCATAGCCGGTGTATTACCTTCAGTAGATGACGGTCAGCACGCCAAAGTAAAGCAATGTACTGCTGTGGACGGGGGCAGCAGATAAACGGATTTTAGACACCTTAAAAAATCAATATCAATTTAAGTGTTTTGCTACATTTAGAATATTTTCACCGCCGTTATCTATGCTCTCGCTAAAGCCACCAGACTCCGTTGAAAAAACATGTAATTTTACCTTGAAGAACACAGGAGCTGATCTACCGCTGCATGTTTATTTGTTTGTGTGACTTTGGTTAGTTCAGATTCACCAAAGTCACACAACAACACAAACAACCTAACCGACCGAGGCAGCGGTAGATCAGCAACCCCCGTGTTCTTCAAGGTAAAATTACTGGGTGTTTTTGTCAGTGTTTCGTTGCTTTGGCGGGAGCACAGATACCGGCTTCAGTCCCCGTCGTAAAGGGCTGCCTGACAGCAAGGTAAACTGGAGAAAATATTCTAAATATAGCGTACACTAACATTTTTTAGGTGCGTAAAGATGACTTTACTTGAGGGCTTTTCTTTTTACACATATTTGTATGATCAGTAATAGAGGGAGTCTGCGATCTAAGATTTTCATTTTTTCTCTGTAATTGTTGTGCACAGAATAAATAAGTTGAAACTTGAAACAAATGTTCATGTGCCAAATGTGCTGCAAGTTGGGTTGTTGCTCATTTTTCAGTGGTGTGGTGTGACTCAATAAGAGAAGAGAAGATTTGCCCCAAGTGAAAGTTAAATGAGACCACACCTACACAGACAGACTGTTGTTCTGTGGCACCACTTTGGTACTTTTAAATCTTGTCTCAGCTTGATGTGTTGACAACTAATCCTAAAACACAACGGATCATTTACCTCGCACAAACATACCAAAGCAGGCAAGGCATTTCCAAGTGAACGCTGTTATGCAAATAATGAACAGGAGTCTGTTTGAACAAAAAACAGGGACAACATTACCTGCACTATAGTGGCTCACATATTTTATTATTAAAAGGGTGATAGACACGTTGCAGTCAATATACTGGGGTAAGCTAAGACGCTAATTTCACCAGTGGTCCAAATCAGTTATTAGGACAACAACACATGCTTCTCATCACCCTGCTGAGAAATACTGTCCTCACAGTAATTTATCATTTCTGATCGACTCTGTTTTGCTGTCATTTCTTTCATTAAGCTGTTAATTAAACTTCCTTCCTGCAGATGTTTCACAAGCAAAAGGGAATTATTCCTCCTGAATCAGGAAAACAAGATGCTTCTTATTCAAATATGATAAAAGAAAGTCTCCACTAAAGTTCTCCCCTCAGTTTTAGTAAATAATGGTCACAGTTTGAGAGTTACACAAGTTACCATACACAGAACAATTAAAACATAGACATGTTTCACCATGTTTCATCAGGTGTCTTACCTCCTTGGGCAGAGCCTCCTGCGGAGATGCGCGGGACCCAGTTCCCATGATGCATTATGCAGCACCACGGCTGCACTTGGTCGCTGAGAGCTTCAGTTAGGTGACACACCTCCATCAACTCAAAGTGCTGTCGGAAGTCTGACACCAACATCCTGATGGAGAGAGAAACTGGTGAGTTGACTATGGTGAGCATTTTTTATCTGTTCAAAATGTACTTTAAAGGGAGATTTGTCAAGTATTTAATCCTCTTATCAACATGGGAGTGGACAAATATGCTGCTTTATGCAAATGTATGTATATATTTATTATTAGAAATCAATTCACAACACAAAACAATGACGGATATTGTCAGAAACCCTCACAGGTACTGCATTTAGCATAAAACAATATGCTCAAATCATAACATGGCAAACTGCAGCCCAACAGGCAACAACAGCTGTCAGTGTGTCAGTGTGCTGACTTGACTATGACTTGCCCCAAACTGCATGTGATTATCATAAAGTGGGCATGTCTGTAAAGGGGAGACTCGTGGGTACCCATAGAACCCATTTACATTCACTGATCTGGAGGTCAGAGGTCAAGGGACCCCTTTGAAAATGGCCACGACAGTTTTTCCTCGCCAAAATTTAGTGTAAGTTCGGAGCGTTATTTAACCTCCTTCAAAACCAGCTAGTATGACGTGGTTGGTACCAATGGGTTCTTTAGGTTTTTTAGTTCCATATGATAACAGTATCTTGGCTGGCTTTTAAACTGAGCCCGATACAACCTTTGAAAGATTGATTGTGAGTGTTATTTAACCTCCTTCGTGACCAGCTAGTATGACATTTGTAGTTTCATATGATGTCAGTATCTTCACTCCAGCCAGTTAACGCGTTATTATCACATTAACTTTGACAGCCCTAGAAGAAATACACACAAGCTGGCTTTAGTTGTTTTCAGAACTATCACCAAGTAACGTTCAAGGACGAAAATAAATAGCTAATAATTTATGCAATAGTTAATAAATGTATTATCTAATGAAACTGTTCACATATTTCTTTTTAAATAATTTCATCTCTAACTCCAGATTATAAAGAAAGCTGCAATGAAAACATTGTCCATCTCATCGTCAGTCACAATGTCACAGTGCCTGCCTTTGTCTTTCTTTGACAAATGAATATAGAAAGCATGTGTGCACGCGAGAAAGTAACGTCACGGATAAGCCGGCTTGTTTTCTTTGTGGTTCTTGTGGTGGTTGAGACTCGCAGTGTTTTGTTTCATGTTTGCAGAAGGCGGACAGTCACAGTCAGAGTCATCTACGTCACAGAGACGTTCAAACTCACCAGAACTCCCCGTCCTCCCGTCTGACTCTGTCCAGTCTTTTCTGCTCCTCGTTGCTCACCGTGCTCCACTCTGGACTGCAGAGAGACACACAAATAGAGAGCGAAGACTTTTATAATTATACACAAAATAAACATGGAAAATATGTATTTCCAAATGTTACCACTCCCTCAGGAAAAAGGGAAATATGTTCATATTTTTGTCTTTCTTTTAGACATATTCTTGTTTACAATGTCTTTAAATACAGATAAATGGAGCGATATCAGTTAATATGCATGAATTACTTTTGAATTTGTATCCAAAGCTGAAAAAAGAAGAGGTGAGAAACATGAGAAACAATATCTATCTTGCTTCCTGTTTGTAAGCTTTTTATCCATCACCAACCTGATCTCATGGGAAGGCGAATATATTTGATTTTAGTTTATATTTTTATTCCTATATCTAGATTGTAATCAGGTTTTGTTCCACTTGGACTGAAACAGGCAGACGGATGCAAACCAAACAAACAATTTCATGTAGTTTTAAAGGGAGAAATTCCATTAATGTTGTAGGTTAACATCTTTATTAATACATTTTCATGTAACAGTTACAAAACAAATTGAAAACTTGTGTGTACCAACCCTTTCAAGTCACTCCAGGGCCCCTCCCACTCTGTGTTGCCCCAGGGGTTGAGGATTCGTACCAAATCCACGGTGCCGTTCGCCGTCTCCACCTGGCAGAGGAGGACAAACAGGCAGAAAGAAAAGCAGTGAGAAGAACAGCCATGATGAATGCATCCTCCATTTAAAGAACTTAAAGGGATGGTTCAGGTGTTTTGAAGTGGGGTTGTATGAGGTTCTGATCCATAGTCAGTGTATTACCTACAGTAGATGGAGTTTGGAGAAACAGACAGGAGTAGCAGCACGGGAGCAAAGCGATGTACTGCTGTGGACGGGGGCAGCAGATAAACAGATTTTTGACAACTAAAAAATGATCAGTTTAAGCGTACGCTATATTTAGCATATTTTCACTGCTTTACCTTCCATCAGTCAGCCCTTTCTGACAGGGAACTGATACAGTTTGATCCATCTATACTCTCATCAAAGCCACCAGACTCCATTGAATAAACCTGTAATCTTACCTTGCAGCACACGGGAGTTGCTGGTCTACCGCTGCCTCAGTCGGTTGATTAGTTTGTGTTATTGTGCGACTTTGGTGAATCTGAACTAACCAAAGTCACACAATAACATAAACAAACCGATGGAGGCAGCGGTAGACCAGCAACTCCCGTGTGCTGCAAGGTAAGATTACTATTTTTTTCCAATGGAGTCTGGTGGCTTTGGCGAGAGCAAAGATAACGGCTTCAGTTCCCCGTTGGAAGCATAGACTGTATAGCTGTCTCACAGCAAGGTAACCAGTGAAAATAATCTAAATATAGCGTCCACTTGATATAGATTTCTTTAGGTGGCTGAAATCCGTTTTGCTGCTGCCCCCGCCCACAGCAGTACATTGCTTTGCTCCCGTGCTGCTACTCCTGTCCTGACCGTCATCAACTGTAGGTAACACACTGACTATGGATCAGCACCTCATGCAACCCCACTTCAAAACACCCGAACTATCCCTTTAAGTTCTTTAAATGGAGGATGTGCATCTTTTATCAGGGTTCTGATCAGACTTTTGCCAAAACAACACATCCAAAGCATGCTGCTACCAAGATTGCTTTTATATATAATATAATAATAGTATATTTGGACTTGATGTGAAGTAATTACCATTGGTGGTTATTTTCTTTTAGGTCAAGTCAAGCTCTCAAAAGATGAATGTTAACTGGTATCTTTATTTACCTGCTCTACTGCAGTCAGAGAGTAGGCATGTCTGAACATGATGCCCAGTTCATCTCTTTGCTCCAAAGGACCCTGGAAAAAAAAACATCCACCCACAGTCAGGACAGAAGGACAATGTGACTCATCACACAGAAATAAACCTTCAATGGGAACACGTTCTGCTCCAGTGTTTCCCAGCAGGTCCAGGGGATTTAAACTAGACCTAACGAGTCAAATCCTGCACCCGTCACGCCCCCGCTAACCCCCTCCGCGTACCTGGCAGTTGGCACAGTTGATGAGCGCTCCTTTAGCCAGCAGGTGTCTGAGGAAGGCCGGCAGCTTTCTGGGCAGCAAGGAGATTTTCAAAACCTCAGCCACGCCGCCCGTCATGTCGACCATGGCCTCATGAGGGAAGCCCATGTCCAGAGCTCTGTAGCCACCTTTCAGCCTGGGACAGGAGACACAGAGAGGACAAAAACATCAGACTCCAGATTCTAAACAGACAAACAAGGTCTTATTGAGCATAACAAGTCTTGTGAAAGACATAAGAAAACAGGTAGACAGGTGAACAACACATAACGTCCCTTGTATAATTAGAAAGGGAAACGTATGTAGAGATGAAAAGACTTCCGGGTGATTTAATGTGTTTCCATATTTGTTAGTTATGGTTATACAGTAGATTTCAGTACTACCTGGAATTGGATGAAGTGACAATATCAAATAAAAACAGCTACTAAACATGGACTTTTTGCAAATGAACATAAATTATGAAACATCTGTAACAGGCAGATTAAATCTCTGCCCTACAGGCTGCAATGTTCAGAACACGCAGTGTGAAACTATATGGACAGCATCCTGTTAAAGGGACTGTTTGTAACTTTCTAAGCGTATAAATGTAGTCGGTCGCCACACATGCGCGCTCGCATATGCGCGTTCGCGTGTGGCCGCTGCCTCTCCTCCTCTGCCTGCTCGCCTTCACTCAGACAGCACGAGTTCTCGCTCAGCTCGCTCCACCTCTAGACGTGAACGCGCGCTCACTCCACACTGCAGAAGAGTTAGTAGCTCTGAGAATATCTAGTGAATGTACAGTGGAAGTTTGTGCAGAAATAACTGCTGCAGCTCCTCCAGACCAACAGAGGTTTCCCGTGTCTTGTGAAGTGACGGGGCTCTTCAGCGAGTAACGTTACCGTCTCGTTACCGACCGGGTGCCGGTGTCTCCCTGCTCTCTCCGCCCGCAGCCGGAGAGAGCAGGGAGACACGCTGCAGGAGCCCCGCTGCATCAGCCTGCGCTGAGGCAGGAAA
The DNA here is from genome assembly GCA_916701655.1 of Sebastiscus albofasciatus. NCBI lineage: Eukaryota > Metazoa > Chordata > Actinopteri > Perciformes > Sebastidae > Sebastiscus > Sebastiscus albofasciatus. Next base: position 39,911 of record CAKAOI010039150.1, read on the forward strand.
AGCCAACACTAAGATCAGATCTAAATCATGTTCATGGAGAGACCTTGGTCTGGTCAGCTAACATTACTGCCAAGCAGCTGAAATATAGAGTGATATTGTGTCGCCTCACTGTTTTGAGCGATGCTCGTTCAGGTATATTTAGAGTGAGCAAGCTCGACGCTGACTTTCGTTGATTTCACGGCCACAGGTCTCGCTGTTAATAAGCAATTCTGAAAGTTACAAATAGTCCCTTTAAGTGTGACAAATATGCAAAGAAATAAGAAATCAAGAAGGGAGCAAATACGTTTTCACGGCACTGTATATATATATATATATATATATATATTACTCTCACAAGATTAATCATATTCTGCAGTTGCATCCAAATGAGGTAATGATTTCTACCGACACACACACACTGATTGACGGGGACTCACTTGGCGTAGGCCTTCTCCAGCAGGGAGCTCCAGAACTCGTGTCTTTCTGGGGAGTTGAGGTAGACCAGGTTGTTGTCCAGAGTCGGCAACAAGTCGTCTATCCTCACCTCCTCCCACTGACCGTACTGCCAGAACTACAGAGAGACGGAGGGAGTGGTGGTTTTACAAAGACCTTAAAAAGCCTTATATCCTTTCCTTTATGTCAGTTTCTCTTTGATTATTTAACACTACAACTGCAGTTAAATACTGGCTTCCTGAAACTCTGCCGTGCTGCACAGAGAACAGCTTAGCATGTTAGGCAGCGTTCAGGTATTTACCCTGAAGGAGAAGCAGCCGCTGTATCCATCTTGGAAGCTCTGTCCCAGAGGCATGACCTTCTTGAGCAGGGAGTGATGCACGGAGAGAGACGCGATAGCAGAAAGTAACCAGCAGTCATCTGTGGACAGAAGGGTTGACAAGCAGGTCAGGTTATAAGGAGGGTGCTTCCTTCAAAGTCTGCACTTCAACCAGGGCTGTCAAAGGTAACGCGATAACAACGCGTTAACACACATTTGTTCGGCACTAATTTCTTTAACGCAGTCGATCTTTCGGAGGTTGTAGCGGGCTCGGTTTTAAAGCTAGAGTGAAGATACTGGCATCATATGCAACTAGAACACCTAATGAATCCATTGGTACCAACCCTGTCATGCTAGTTTGTCGTGAAGGACGCTCCACATTAAGTTTTAGCGAGGAAAAACTGTCATGTCCATTTTCAAAGGGGTCCCTTGACCTCTGACCTCCAGATATGTGAATGTAAATGGGTTCTATGGGTACCCACAAGTCTCCCCTTTACAGACATGCCCACTTTATGATAATCACATGCAGTTTGGGGCAAGTCATAGTCAAGTCAGCACACTGACACACTGACAGCTGTTGTTGCCTGTTGGGCTGCAGTTTGCCATGTTATGATTGGAGCTTATTGTTTTATGCTAAATGCAGTACCTGTGAGGGTTTCTGGACAACATCTGTCATTGTTTTGTGTTGTTTATTGATTTCCAATAATAAATATATACATACATTTGCATAAAGCAGCATTTTTGCCAACTCCAATATTGATAAGAGCATAAATACTTGACAAATCTCCCTTTAAAGGTACATTTTGAGCAGATAACACCTATGGACAATCATGGGATTAATCGCAAATAAATATTTGAATTGATTGACAGCCCTATGATATATATTTGACACATTTGAAAGATAGTAATTAGTAGTAATTCAACTACAACACAACACAACTAATGTACAAATACAGTAAATTGTTATATAACAAGTTGGGACTGTGGCTGTACAAAGGGAGCTGGCCAGTCAGTTTTGATGCCAAAGGCTCACAAAGGTACTGCAACTAAATATTAAATATCCAGTAACCTGTTCTGATGATACACCTGTCGGTTTGGGGCAGTTATAGCCTACTGCTTCCCGACTCATTCCCCATCACAGTCTGTTCTTCACGTCATTTATCAGGTTGAATACCACCAGTCAGTAGCAGCTGTCACCCTTCATCAGCTGCAGGTGCATCAGGTTTTATTCATGCCCCTGTGGATCCGTCACAGATGGCGTGGCCTCTTTGGATCTGCGTTATGTTGCTTTGAAAACTCACATCAAAGAGCTGATTGTCAAACTCTTTAATAGCTGACAAATGCTGCTACTTGACACGCACACACACACACACTAACATAATCCTACTTACTCACAAAGTTTGTGATTGCAATACTTTGGATTTAAAGTTTCATTATGTGTTATCTGTTTGTCCATTACTTTTAGCTAATTTTAACCAACTATTTCAACTGTTTGTTCATTACTTTTGGGGATTGTTGTACCATATTCTTGAGTTGTTTCTTAACATATTTAACGGTTCTAACGACTGTTGGATTTATACTGTTTGCCTCCTCTGTTATTGTCTCCTGTACTTGGTGTGCTGTTGCTGTTGAATGCACCATATTTCCTCTTCTGTGCGGTGGATTATTTCACTCATAATGCATAGAGTAGTGCGTCAGGCTATCTAAGTCTTACATTATAGAGAATCTTTATGCAACCAACAGGTAAATTTAAGAGTCTATAGCAAGTTTGACTTTAAGTTATATTGAAAACAAAGACTATTTTTGTGCAGCTGGCCCCAGGTTGACGCTCCTGACCTCAGTTTGCCTGTTGATATTTCTAAATATTATATAAAGTTTATCCACCTTTAACAAAAAATACAAATTCAGAAATATTATATATATATCTATATCTATATATATATACATATTATATATAATTATATATATATTTATTATTATTATTATTATTATTATTATTATTATTATATTATATTATATATATATATATATATAATTACGTACGTCAAAGTTAAAAAGTTAATGCTTTTTACTCTACTGTCTTGTGTGAAAAGTGTGTTTCGTGTTTTGTGGGCTCATCGTGTCTGAACACATTGTGTTGTGTAACAACTGTCTACTTACTGAGTTTTCCCTGGCGGACGTCCAGGCGCGTAGCTCCGTTCACTATGAACTGAGGAGACGAACAGATCTCCTGGAAACAGGAAGGAGTTTGATGATTGGTTGAACAAAAAGAGGAGGAGGAGGAGGAGGAGGAAACTGTCATATCATGCCAGATAAAACAGGATTCAGGGTGTGTGAACAGCACCAGCGAAGGGAGTGGCAGTTTATTATTAAAGGTTGATCTGGTAGCTGTTATCAAAACAATGTGCCATAAATTTTGCACAATATCTGAAGGAGCGTTTCAGCAGTCTTACCCAGAGTCAGATGGCGAGATTGATATCAGTTTCGTCTCTGTGTTGTGTTGCAAAGTGTTTAATAATTATAATTTTTGTAGATGTATGATAAATAATTTCTATATGATCGTCTCAAGTTAGTAGAAACAATCAGAAACAGCACGATAAACCAGAACCTCTCTGAAACACATTATAACCTTCATGAAGGATTTAGATCAGTGTATCTTCTGGTCATTCGATTTTCCTTTCACTAACGGATATTAAAAAACAAAAAATAAGTGGTTATTTGATTTTTGTTTTAAAATACAGAAAATAAAATTGAAATTTTTCTTTATCAGGGTCAAAATGGGATAAACTAAACTTAAAAAACGGGTTGATTTTCATTTTATATTTCTAAGGACAAAAAATAAAATCACTGGAAGACAGAAATTAAAAAACACCCCGTTTTTTTCATATTCTGCGACCGGAAGTTGTCATTTATAAAGTAAGAGCGCGTTTGAGGACGGTGATGTGTATAAGAGAATAAAAGTACGGTGCTGCTGTGTAACTGAAGGGGATTTTTTGAAACAACAAAAAAAGACATGACTGCAGTTGTTCTGTCTTTTCCCCCTCTCATGCACATCACCGTCCTCATACGCGCTCTTACTTTGTAAATGGCAACTTCCGGTCGCAGAATATAAAAGACAACGGGGCGTTTTTTCATATGCTGTCTTCTAGTGACTTTTTTTTTAGAAATATAAAATGAAAATCAACCCGTTTTTTAAAGTTGGTTCATCCCTTTTTGACCCTGATAAACAAATTAAATGTTTGTATTTTAAAATTAAAATCAAATAACCACTTTTTGTTTTTTAATATCAGTTAGTGAAAGGAAAATCGAATGACCAAAAGATACACCGACCGATTTATTGCAGGGCTGTTGATAAATCGGGCTTGGGCTTGCATAAGAGTGTTATTTACAGTAATAATAAACTGAGTGTGTTTTGTACACATCCTGTTGCAGTGTACTCGGTTGACCTGAACTGCTCTGTCATCACTGTCTAATGTTTGTTTTTGTGCAAAATCGCACGCACACACAATTACATACAGAAATCACTGCCATTACAACAGAGAACAATCAACGGCCATCAGTCAGTTCTCCAGGTGCAAACATCAACAGGTGGAACTAATCAAACACCGATCAGGGTGTGACAGACGAGATTAAAGGGAGACCTGCCAGCTGTGGAGGACACGAGGCAGGAAGTTCTGCACATATTATTTGCTCTGATATTTAGTTTTACACTAAATTAATGAAAGAAGAGGCTGTATGTGATGGTAGAAAGAAGCACCTGAAGGCAAAGAATAACTCACATATTGGAGAATGTTTGATTAAGGGCTGTAATGTAATCCCATTGGGGCAAGCAAGTTATGATCTGAGCATATATTTTGATGATTAATTGCGATTATCTATAGACAATCATACAACTAATTGTGATTAACTATTTTAATCGATTGACAGCTCTACTTCTGAAGCTATATAAACTCTTTAAAAAGCCTCTCGGATCAGCTGGAAAATGCATCGTCACAAAGCTGAAAACAGGCTGACTTTTTAGAGATAAAAAAGTTGTATTATGAAAATAAAGTCATAAGTTTATGAGAAAAAAGTAATTATTACAAGAATAAATTCATAATATTATGAGAATAAAGTCATAAGTTTACGAGAAAAAAAGTCATAATATTATAAGAATAAAGTCATAATATTATAAGAATAAAGTCATAATATTATAAGAATAAAGATGTAATATTATGAGAATAAAGTCATAATATTATAAGAATAAAGTTGTAATATTATGAGAATAAAGTCATAATATTATAAGAATAAAGTCATAATATTATGAGAATAAAGTCATAATATTATGAGAATAAAGTCATAATATTATAAGACTAAAGTCATAATATTATGAGAATAAAGTCATAATATTATAAGAATAAAGTCATAATATTATGAGAATAAAGTCATAATATTATGAGAATAAAGTCATAATATTATGAGAGTAAAGTTATAGGTTTACGAGAAAAAAAAGTTGTGATATGAGAATAAAGTCATACGTTTACAAGAAAAAAGTAATATTACAAGAATAAAGTCATAAGTTTATGAGAAAAGAAGTCGTAATATTATGAGAATAGACCATTAGTTTGAGAAAAACAGTTGTATTATGAGAATAAAGACATAATATTATAAGAAAAACATTCATAATATTACGAGGGTAAAGTTATAGGTTTACGAGGTACGTGGTTCTCACAGGACAGCGCCGCTACAAACACATGATGATCTTATAGACCATGATGCATTGCTGTAGATTAAACTAGCCAACAGGATATAAAGGAGTTAAAATGCAACATACACATCAATGCAGCAGTGATATTAATCCAGAAGCATCAGATAGAATAGTAAAACACTGACGGGGAACATTTTACTGCACAATGAATACTTACTTACTTACTTTTCATACTTTAAATACATTTTGCTGATAATACTTTGACTTTTACTTAAGTAACGGTTTGAATGCAACTTGTATCTGTAGTGGAGTATTTTCACGGTGTGGTATTAGTAATTTTACTGAAGTAAATGCTCTGAATACTTCCTCCACTACTGAGTGTATTAATGGAAACTGGGATGACATCTTTCTTTCCCTCTCATCGCCCTGTTTGTGTTTATTATAGGACACTGGTGCATAAAAACAATAGTGTTCACATCTGACACAAGGAAACATCTGGCACAAGGCTCTAACTGGTTATTATAAATGTTATGTCATGTGTCAAGTGTGATTCACTGATAGTACATGTGATTTTATGAGGCTGTTACGTCAGTATCAACAGCTTGATCGTGAATTTAGTTTATTTAACTATATTTATTTATTATTATTTTAAATAAAAACAATAATGTATTATATTTTAGTTTTGTATTTATTTGTTTATTATTCTGTTTTATTTTATTGTTATTATTATTATTACTACCATATTTTTTCTCCTCTTTTCAATTTAAAGTTACTGTGATCTGTTATTATACCTACATATTATTTTATTTGTTATGGTTTAGGTTGTTGTAGTCATTTTTCCTAAGGAAACATAAAAAGCAAGATTACAAAAACACAGTTAAAGTAAAAAAAAAAAAATACTGGCTTTAAAATATAATTAAAGTACCACAAGTAAAAGTACTCATTATGCAGAATGATCCATTTCAGAATCACATATAGATAGATAGATAGATAGATAGATAGATAGATAGATAGATAGATAGATAGATAGATAGATAGATAGTAACTTTATTGATCCCGAGGGAAATTCAAGTTTCCAGCATCACAGTTCCATAGTGCAAAAACATGTTCGTAAAAAGGCAGTAAAAAGTTAGTAGTGCAAAGTACAAAAAATATGCCAGATATAAAAACACAAGATAAAGAAGAAAACTATAGTGCAGGGTACCAGCTGTGATACAGGACTATTAAAAAAGTGAATATATATATGTATAATATTACTAGATTATAATTATGCATTCGTGTATTGGCTTTAAAATATACTTAAAGTACCACAAGTAAAAGTACTCATTATGCAGAATGGCCCATTTCAGAATCATATATATATATACCTAGTATAAA
>CAKAOI010039151.1:0-37292 GCA_916701655.1 Sebastiscus albofasciatus
TCTTTTTTTTACTTTTTTCAACATAGTATATAATGACTTTTTTTTGGACATACAATACTATGACTTTTTTTTTTTTTTTTTTACTTTTTTTCAACATAGTATATAATGATTTTTTTTTTACTTTTTTTCAACATAGTATATAATGACTTTTTTTTTTTTTTTTTACTTTTTTTCAAATACTATATAATGACTTTTTTTCGACATACACGACTATGACTTTTCAACATACTATACTATGACTTTTTTTTCGACGTAGCATACTATGATTTTCTTTTCAACTTTTTTTCGACATACAATATATGATTTTTTTTCGACACACACTACTATGACTTTTTTTCGACATACTATATGACCTTTTTTCGACATACTATACTGACTTTTTTTCGACATAGCATACTATGATTTTTTTCAACTTTTTTCGAAAAAAATGTCGACATGCTATACTATGACTTTTTTCATGAAATTTTTTGACAAACTATACTATAACTTTTTTTCGCAAAATTCTTTAACATACTATACTATGAATTTTTTTCAGTAAAAATTTTGACATACTATACTATGACTTTTTTCAATGAAATTTTTAGACATACTATACAATGACTATTTTTCATACAAAAATGTTACATACTATATTATGACTTTTTTTCATGGAATTTTTCGACATACTATACTATGACTTTTTTTCACAACATTTTTTGACATACTATACTATGACTATTTTTTATGTAATTTTTTGACATACTATAATATGACTTTTTTTCGCAAACTTTTCTGACATGACTTTTTTTCGCAAAAAAGTTCGACATACTACACTGACTTTTCGCAAAATGTTTCGACTTACTATACTATAACTTTCATGAAATTTTTCGACATACTATACTATGACTTTTCATGATTTTTTTTGAGATGCAATACTATGACTTTGTTTTGCAAAGAAATTCGACATACTGTACTATGACTTTTTTCATGAAAGTTTTTGACATACTATACTATGACTTTTTCAGCATACTATACTATGTCTTCTTTTAAACATACAATACTATGAATTTTTTTTTTTTTACATTTTTTGACAAACTATACTATGACTTTTTTTTCCACATATTATTCTGACTTTTTTTCAACATACCATACAATGATTTTTTTTTTTTAGTTTTTTTCAACATACTATACTAAATAAATAAGGTATGTCGAAAAAAAGTCATAGTATAGTATGTCGAAAAAAAATTCTTCTCGGCATTTTTCTGACATACTCTACCAGGTGTTCTCAAAGTTTTCATGAATGAGTGACAATTTTGGGATCTAGCATATGATTGTGGGCTGAGCATTGGGTTGGTCACTGACTTCATTCTCTCAAGCTTAAGACTGTTTATTTGTGCTATCGTACAATCAATGTATAGTAAATGTAAGTTAAAGTGTGTCGCTGATGTAACCAGCCAGAACTTAAAGTGGCGATGAGGTCTTTAAATGTATGGGTTTATAAAAGGTCTTAAAAAGTATTACATTTCCAGCATGTACCCTGGCTAAATATGAAGCTGGCACTAGCAGCCAGTTAGCTTAGCTTTGCATACAGACTGTAAACAGGGGAAAAAAGCTAGCCTGGTTCTGAAGCTAACAATATCTGCCTACCAAAACCGAAGTGTAAGAACAACAATTCGCCATTTTAGGAGGGTTTTATGATGGACTATTTCGTGGTTACTTCTTGGCGTTTCTGATGGTTGCCCGGTAAAATTGTTTCAGATTAAACACTGTGTTTTTTAAAGAGAGTTGTAACAAGTGAAGCAGCCAGGCGTAATATGTCGTCGAAAAGTGTGTAAGGAACGCATTTCACTGTTTTTAGACAACGACAGTTGTAGCTGTTATCTAATCGTTTGAAAGGTCAAACCAAGGTCAAAGTTGAAATAATTTGAACTTTGAGAGCAGCACACGGTGGCAATTTCCAGCAGTGCGAGCAGTCAAGGGTAGCGTTTCCGCCCAATCAGGAGGCACTGCTCCTCCCATAGGAAAACAATGACACAGCCAGCAAGCGAGCGATTTTGCCGCTGATCACGGGCGGGCGGCTTAACTCCTAGCAAGAAAGCAAATGAAGTGCACTTCACAAAATGTCGAACCATCCCTTTAAATCACGTATGCTGAGATTTCTCATCCCATCTGCCTTTTTCTTTCTCAGCAGTAAAAAGTTGTTGTCCTTGTTTTTGTGTTTGTTTTCCTTTGTCACCATGACAACTGACGGTAGTCACTGCTGTTGTATATTCAGTCTGTATGATGTATGTAAAAGGTTTTTTTTCCCTCTACTTTTTCCAGCACTGACAGCCAAAAGCTAAAAAGCCTCCCCTGTGACACACTCATGTTCCAACCTACTCTCCGCCCTTTCATCCTCCAGTCATGTTGCTTCTGGACTGAAGAAATGCATATTTGAATGCTTACCAACCATTTTCTCCTCCAGAATATTTCTCTGTCTCTGCAGCTACTCCTATCCGCTACCACACACACATGCACACAACCTCCTACTGCACCATTACCCCTTCTGCATAAATGCAACACAACCCCAAATTATGGTCAGCCGCTTGTGAAGTTAGTTTTGCTTGGGAAAACCAAGCTGCCATCTTTAATATCATAATGTTACCAAATTATATGGTTCTAATTGGGAACCGTTTGATCACACTTTCTGGCATCTGGAAAGCTTGCGTGTGACCTTAACGGGCCTTTTTTTCTCATCTCAAAAGTATGACCTTTGCTTCTGACCCAGCATAAATTAAGTAAACCACTTAACACCAAGGAGAGGCCTTCACCACCAGTCACACCCTGCATGTAGCCAATACCAACAACTCACTGTGAATATCTGTGATGTAGGTCTGGAGCATCTGCACACAAGACAGCAGCATGTCAAGGCAAAGCAGCAGAACACTAGTACAGTACAGAAGAGTGAGGATCAAAAACAAAACTACAGAGAATTGTGGCAGCAGTCGACAGGTTTCTCTTTTACAAAATGATCAATTATTTTGAGATAATCGCTTCGGCTGTTTATCCATTGATTTTATGTAACTATTTATGCATTACTTTTATCTATTAATTCAACTGTTTATCTGTAATGTTCAGCTAACTATTTCACCTGTATATCCATACATTTTAGCGTATCATTTCAACGGTTTATTTATTACTTTTAGCTAACGTCAATTATTCCAACTGTTTATTCATTAAGTTTATTTTAACAGTTTATGCATTACTGTTGGCAAACTATTTCAACTGTTTGTTCATTACTTTTAGATAACTATTTAAACAATGTAAACATTTTTAGCTAACAATCTGGACTTCTCAGCTCGCTTGATAACTACATTTCATGCGATCTCTATGGTAACACGTGACTTTAAGGTGTTATAACTCACTCGGGTTGGGTGGAAGGTGCCATATGGTTATATTATTAAAAAAAAAATAATAATAATTTTGTCCAGCCACAGCCACAGTCTTTCCACTTACCCCCTAACAACTACAGAAGCACCCCCGCTAGTATTAGTTTGGGAATCACTTATCAAGACCACCACATCTTATGATTTTCCTTTTAGACCATTCCAACAGGACATTTCCCACAAACTCACTGTGACAAGTATTATTTTAACAGGCATTTAATAAAGTTTAACATTCTTGGGTTTCAACTGCAGTAAAAGTAATTAGCCCCTGACACTTTAAAACCTCAATGTCTTTTCCACAAATCAACATTTTAATCTCAAAAGCAGCGCCCTCAGCATCACAGTAGCAGCCAAAGTGCTTTTTTTTTTTGTTGCTAATATGCTCCTTATGGTAAAGAATTACATACAGTAAATCACCCACATGCACAGTCCACCTTCCTTTTATGATTGTGTTTGTTGAAATTGGCCCGCAGCACCAGTCCGGCATGAAATCTAGCACCCTCATTACAACCAAGCCAAAGCCTATTACTCTGTTCTGCCCACGGGGAATAACACCTTTTTCTTCATTAACCAGCGAATAAGAGCTGTTACCCACAGTTTCCATTACTTTACACTGTACGACCTGATGCAAAATAACTCACTGCTCACTCAATCGACTAATTTTCAACAGATTTTCCCATTTAACAAATTCTGTCCTTAAGCACAATATCCTAGCATTAAACGAGATACTTATGTACTTTTACAAAAATGTACTGCCAAAGATACAGCTGTTTTTTTCCTTCTCCTATATAGGCTACGGCACTTTTCCCAGTAACACTTGCACTTAATAATTCCGTGCAGCCTCTGACTGTTCCCCAAGCAGTTCAACTGTTAGTTGGCTCGGCTGTTTCAGCCATGAATTCCTCCTTTCTCACCTTGCTTTAACTCAAACACAGTCTTTTCCTTACATGCAGCCAGCCAGATGTTTAGGCTGGAAGTTCTCCACAGAGGAGGCCTCACTGGTATGCATGGTTGTTATTTATCTAAATTGTATTTTTCTCTTTAACAGCATTTTTTTTCCTTCGTTCTGCTCTCAGGGGTGGTTTACTTTAGCCCCAAAGTAGGAGGTGCAGAGAGGAAAGGCTTTGCCAGCATACCCACAATTCACCAGTGGCTGACGGAGCTGATGAAGTTGAAGTTGACAGCTGCATAAATCACTGGCTCACGGTGCTAATAGGTGGCAGTATAAAATCAAGCGCAGACCACCCATGCTGCGGGGCAGAAATAGGAGCATCAAGTCATATCTACCGTGCAGCACTGTACGGCAATCCGAAACACTTAACCCCCCTCGGGCCGCCCGGCCTGTTCCAGTCCAAGGGGCTCTCTTAGCAACACAGGAAAGGGCCGTCTGGCATCCGCAGTGCAGTGATTCATATTTGGCACTTTCATAAAGGTTCCAAGCTGCTGGAGTTTTTTGGGGCCTATTGTCGAACGATTCACTCCTCAATCGCCCTTTCGGAAAAAACCTATAAACATTTCAATGGCAATAACCAAACAGGAGCCTGTGCTTTTTCCTCTTTCATATGAGGATCTCAGTACGTCGTAGGGTACGTTTTTTGTTTTTCCTCTTCACATTGAGGAGAAAAGGCTGCACACTCACCATTACCCTGATTTCTTTTTTTTTTTTTTTTGGTGCGTAGTATATTTCCATGTATGAATGGAGAGGTGCTTGAGCTCATTCAGCAGAGCAGCTAAGAGAGGTGTGAAGGTGGCTGTTTGCAGGGCCTCTTCCTTTGTAAAAGGGGAGATAAAACACAAGCAGAGCATGAGGGGGTGGACCCCCATCGCACAAAGCTCAGCATATTGCTCAATAACAAGGCCTGGATCCCTGGGTTTAGCACAACAAAACTCTACCTTGGGTGAATCGAAGGGCCCCTGTGCCATGCATGTGGAGACTGAATATAGGACCCCCCCTTTTCTCCATGTTTTCTAGCATGTCTGAGCTTCTGTTGTGTCCCATATGATAAGTGTGTTCCAAGTTTCCCACGAGTGCAATGGCATAACAATAAACAAATCTGTAAAACTAGAATATCGTTCTTATTTTCTTCTAAAATCTTCAGCTGCTAAATGCTCCACTAGGTTCACCAGCTAGTTGCTAAAGGTGTCTTTTTGGTGCTGTGTAGGTAGCGTTCTTATGTTTCCATAGCTTTTTCGCTGAAAACAGCTGACTGCTGCTGCTGAAAAACAAAGCTGATGAAAGTGGTGGGAAAGAAATAAAACCGGAAAACAAAAACAATGAGCTGAGAGATGCTGAAATGCTCTGCAGAGCCGAGGAGAACGGCAGTCAGAGATTCTCTGTGGGTTCGTCACTACAAGTGACACCTCTCGCATACATGTAGTAATTTGATCCATTATTATTATAGACATAGCAGCTTTAAGACATTTTGCATGTCTTTAACGGATACATGCAGAGCTGAAACGATTAGACAGAACATAAATCAGCAACTAGTTTGAAAACCGATTTATTGTTTTGAGTCATTTTTCAGCAAAAAATGCCAAAATGCAAAAAATGTACTTGTTCCTACTCCTGTGAATGTGAGGATTTTCTGGTTTATATTATATTATTTTGGACTGTTCATTGGACAAAACAAGACGCATTGGGCTCTGGGAGATTGTGACATTTTATTCCGACCCTTTATAGCCCAAACAACTAATCGTTTATTTAAGAAAACAATTGGCAGATTAATTGATAATGATAATAATCATTGGTTGCAGCTCTAAATACATGGTTTGTCTTTGTTTAAAGGGTAACACTAGAATTTTTTTTATATTTTTATTACCATTAACAAATCCCCAGCAGAGACCATAATCAACAATGAATTGGTGATAAAAGAATATAATGCCATCCTCATGCTCCACCACCACATTTCATTCAACTCATTAAGGGATTTTCCTCAGTTCATTTAGGTGTGTGAAAAGCTCAAGCCTGCCAAACCACACAACAGACTTAAATGCACGGATTTGAATCAAGGGAAGGACAAACTAACCACACCTGGAATTCGCTTCACAACAGCAACAAGTTCAGAGTCGTCATCTGATAAGCAAGCATCCCCTCGCGCCCGGTGACACGTCTTCTGTCCGTACACTTCAACCTCTGCCCGAAACCTCTGGCTCTGATGCACTCAAGCTGCTACAGGGTGTCCTTTACTGCCTATAAATGGCTTGAGGTCATCTCTCATTAAACTAGAGTGTGCAACAAAATGACTCCTGGCTGTGTTTGCCCCCTGACGATAAAGCCTGAGTGTTTATGGCACCTACCTATGCTTCACTCTCGCTCTCTGCCCAGGTGGGCTGACATGGAGGAAAAGTCAATAAATGATGTCGATGTTCGTAACGTTGCAGGAGGATAAGCGTGGTCTGTGGTTTATGCTATTGGTTAATGTCAGCAATGAAGTTGATGAATTTGACAAAGTACCAGAATGAATGCTTGAATAATTAGTGCAAAGTTTTATGGGGAACATGCAGTTTGGGCGGATTTTATGAATACTGATGTGTGGTGCTCAATAAGCATCAGTGGGTTCTTTGTTTCGTTCTTAAAAATACGTAGCCTTGCAAAGCTTCAATGGTAATGGTTTTAAACCAGCTAATACAGTGGCTGAATGTGCAGATGTTCACTAAAAGCATGTTTTTAAAGGTTTAAGGTTTATTCTCGTGAGAGCCTTACAGTGGTATTTTTCTTTGTCATTTCCTTATTGCACTCATCACAGACCAAGTATGATTAATAGTGGACATATGAAATACCTGGTGTGTTACTGTGGACAAGCGGCAGTTTGTGGCGTGTGTGGTTTGTGATCTCTTAGGAGGGAAAACAGAGTTACAGTCAGTGGTCAGACTTCTTCCAGAGAGGAGGCCGAGTCGGGGCTGTTGGGCTGACCGGTGACCACAGCTTAGTGAATGGTGGAAAGTGGTTAGTGTGGGCTATCTATCAACCAGCATGTATCCAAGTATCAATGCATTATTTAGTTTATACACATATTTATACAAAGTTGACTTTTATATTTAAAATGTTATAATTTTTCATCTCATAATGGGATTTTTCCCCCAATGGATCCAGCTAATAGACAGTGGAGTGCTAATCAGGGATATTGTAGGAATGTTAGTCTGTGTATGGCAGGGGAAGGCGACCATTGGCACGCAGTAGTTTGATTGGCTAGTACCGGTTGCCTTCTTCACAGAAATGTAACTTTATTGCCGATTGGTGGAAGGTTTGCAAAGTTAATGGTTTCAACTCAGATGTGTATGGTTTCATTACAATGTCCTGATTACAGGAGAATTTTGTATTAAATGTTGCTATACACATTGGCTATATGGATGGAATCAAATTACAGATCCGTTGGGGATTTAAATGTTGATGTTGTGTCATAATTAAACTTAATGTTAACCTTAATGTGCACACTGATTAACAAGACAATTTAAAAATAACACTTCCTATCAAAAAGGTTGCCGACCGCTGGTGTATGGTGACTTTTTCGATGTTAACTAGCTGCTCTCATGGCTACATTTCAGCAAGTACTTTCTGTATACAGTTGGTCAGTTCTAAATATCCTTCATTTATTGGCTTGAGTTTGGTGCAGATGTAATTTGCACTTGGTGAATTTTGCATGGGATTTCTGGGGAAAACCTAAAGCCGACTGAAAAGGTGATTTTAAAATTAAGGATACCACTCTCTTCCTGGGAAAACACTGATTTTTTGCTGTAATAAAGTTTGATTTAAATTACAGAGCTGTGGGTAATTAATCATAACATGGCGCACTCTGATTAAGATTGAGGGATTGAGTCCTGCATGTCAGATTAAACCACTTGTTTAAATGCCTGCAAAGTTGTCGTTGAAGTATTTTGCACTCCGGTTAGCTCATTATTATTATTATTATAAAGTAACATGAATTAGCTGCCAATTTAGCGTAAAATGAATTGGACGGCACCACTGCAGATAAGAAGTTGATCCAGTTATATTACTGTAAAAATGGCATTTTGAAGTCAGCCTTTAGCTACAGTAGGTGCATGAATAGCGTTAATCAGGATTAGAGCACACATAGTTTTTTGCAGAGTATTGTTTTGGGAAAGGAAATAAATTTTGACACGAATTCCAGAGAAAAACTGGGATCTCAGTTCCCAGTAACACTAAACAAGATATTACGTAATGTAACTTGTAAAAATACTCATAAAAGTACAAGATAACAAAATTAATATTTGCTTACAGTAAAGCAGTAACTGAAGTTCATTGTCCTGTCTGCACTCAGGTATATTGGTGTTGACAGAATCACACCTGTAACTATTTGCTTATACTGTAGACCCGTCTCTGTAACCACAACGCACACCTGCTTGTATTTACATTTCCACTGTTGGCAAAATATTGAGTTGCTACGTTTAAATAACTCTGTTTAGTTTGAGTAATCTTCAGTTCCTAAATGGATGAAATGCTGCTAATTGCTCTGCCGTCAACAGGATGTCTCGCTCTAATGCCGCCTGACGTGACGTCCCACCCAAGAGTGACATCATGCCATGAAGAAATGTGACTTCATCCAGCACGCAGAGCGGCGGACCTGTCGGGCTGCCAAAGACTTCGGGCCTGTTTTTTAATGTCGTCATGGGAGAGGTGGCTGCATTCACAAGAGCCAAACAAAAGGCCCTTTTGTCCCTCGGTCCACATCTGTCCGGAATCACCTCCCCTAATTACCAAGGTTAGTTTTTGGAATTGACAGCATAAATATTAAACTGTCAAACTCTGTCTGTTGGCAACACCTTCCAGCGTGAGTCATTGACTGCCGAGGTCGAATGAAAACAACACTTTCTTTCTCTCTGCTGAGCCGCAGGGCCGGTCAGCGAGCACCTTAACATTCCTTCGTTCTTGTGCCTGTTAGAGTACTCATCTATTACACTTGTCTATGGTTTTATATTTGTGCGTTATTCTTTGCTATTATTTAAACCAGCAAAGTTATAACCACATACCATTAGTGGTTTTTACACCACCCAGGCCAAAATAACTGTACTTTAAGCGGGGGTAGGCAGTATATTTTTGGCATCATTGGGCAAAAATCCCATAATAACCTTTCAGCATATTGTAATTCAAGTATTCTGAGAGAAAACTAGACTTCTGTACCTCCTCATGGCTTTAAAAATCTAGCCCATGACGGGAGACTTTGGCCAATCACAGGGAGAGAGAGAGCATTCCTATTGGCTGTGCTCCCGCTGGTGGGCGGTGCTTGGTATTTCCTCAACTGATCTCGACATGGCTGTCAAGTCACAAACTTTCTCATTCTACAGCTAAACAGTACACTACAAGATGTTTCTGAAAACATTTGAGGCCAGCAATAGGCATTACAGTAACAGAATATTGATTCATATTTCATCAGCATTGCCTAGTTTGACCGTTTAATCGGAGTTTGTGAGTGATTGACAGACGGCATCTGGATGGCAGACTCCAGCTCGGCTCTGATTGGTTGTTTTCCTTCGGTCTGTGAAATCTTGCAGATGCCATTAGGAGCACCGGAGGACACAGAGGCACATGATTTTTTCAGATTACCTGTCTCATGCACTACTGTCAGGACCGTTTTATAAAAATAATTTTTTTTAAATCATATTTGCTTAATTTCTACCCACTGCAGCTTTAAAGGTTCACCTTTTTTCTTCTACTATTATGTTCTAGATCTGTTCAAATGCTATCAACAGAGCAGCATATTAAAGAAATAATTTAAGATTTTTTAAATTGATTTAATCACTTTCTCAAGAGTGAGATAAGAAAATCGACACCACTCTCGTGTCTGTACGTTAAATATGATGCTAGAGCCAGCAGCCGGTTAGCTGAGTTTAGCATAAAGGTCGGAAACTGATCTGCCAACCAGCACCTCTAAAGCTCACTAATTTACACATTATATCTTGTTTGTTTGATCTGTACAAAAGCTGAAGAGTAATAATGCTAATTTTCCATTATCATCAGTCTATTGTTCCTCTCATCTAGCTCTCTGCAAGAGAGAACTATTGTTTTAAGGAAGATTAGCATATTGCACCATAACGTACGTGTGAATTTTGAGAATGGGAAAAAAGAAAGATAAAAATCTATCTATGCAGTCACATTTCAGATGATCTTCCTCTGGCATTGTTTTGTGTTGAAAAGAAAGTGAACAGGCAGACTTCCAGTAGCACAACGATGTTTTCTTTGCTGCTGTTTAGGGTGAAACAGCCCTTAATCATTTTCCAGACGAAGCCTGGGATAGCAGCTGAGGAAATGTTCTGCCTGCAAATCTATCACAGATGATCTTTTCAGATGTACCTTGAGACTGAAGAATACAGCTGTATTGACGGGCATAAGACCTACACAAACTACGCTGACAAGGCGGAGAGCTGTGCAAACAGAAGATTAGTGGGGAGATGAAAGAAAGAGGAAGCCGGTTCAGTCGGTGGCTGCCAGCAGACTGCGGCTTCTTGCTACTGTATCCAATGGAGGGTTTGGAAACCTGAATTTCTTGGAATCTGAATTAAAAAAAAGAATATTTCCCACAATCAATAAACATACAGCAATTTGTTACAGACTAAATATAATTTTGTTTTTTCCTTTTGTTTTGTTTTTAAGTATATATTAAGAGTAGAAGTACAGAACTATGTATTATCAGTTTGTTATGCTTTGTCTTTGGCATGATTCAAAATGAAAATAAAAAGCAAAAGTAGAGCTGAAATGATTCGATATTTTATTGAATCGTCCACTAAAATTACACATAGAAGCATTACTAATCACTGTTGAACAATAAATCTGTTCCATGATGTGACAATGGTGTGACAACAGGGTTTGTTTATGTTTAGGTAAAGATCGTGGTTTGGATTAAAATAAGCATTTAGTCAAGGTTAGGGAAACGGTTTGGGTTAAAATAACTACTTGTTAAGGTCACAATAATAAACATGTGGTTAGGAAACAATCAAGGTCATATTTATGTCCAACGTTTTCTTCACCTATCCGTCCACTCCAACCTCCTCCGTAAATGGACTTTGCTCTATAACAAAGTCACCTGACTTGACAGAGGCCTTTGTCACTTGAACATAAACAGATGTTGTTTTGGGGCGCTGGATGAAACAACAGTCTCGACTGGCCACATCAGGAAACGTATCTGCAACTATTTTGATAATCGATGAATTGTTTTACGCAAAATTACCAAAAATTCACCACTTGTGACTCCTCAAATGTGAATGTTTGCTCATGATAACAGTACCAATCACTGGGCCCCCAACAGATACCAGGCCTCAGGACACAATGTGATGTGGCAATAATAACTTTATGGTCATTATAGACAATTTTGCGTTAATGACTTTGAACTTGGCCCAGTTGCAGCATTTTTCCTCATCAATCTCTGTCATATCCACAACAACAATATAGCTTGATTATGCAAAACAAGCAATTTGAAGACGCCATCTGGGACTCAGGGAAATTGCGATTGGCATTTTTTTCACAATTTTCTGACATTTCATAGACCAAACAATTCATCAAGAAAATAATTGTTAAAATAAATTACGGAATTATGAAACAAAAATAGTTACAGTTGAAACAAAAATAAAAAAAACTAATTGTAATATACAAATAGAAAAATTGGACAATGCAGCTTTTTTGTTCAATTTCTCAATGAAACATGTAGCTAATGAAAAAAATGCAAGTGAACTTTTGTGACAACTTTGTGACACTTCACTCTGCATTGTGCTTGTGTGTACGTGTGCGCTTGCCCTTCTCATGACTCGGAGGCATGAAAGGACACATAGTGGGCTCTCCTGATAGCTCCTCCTCTTTAGTGAGGCAACAAAAGTGCCCATCGTGTTGTTTGGTTAGTTTCGCTGTAACCCCCGCATCCACCGCTCCATCACACAGCAGCCAAACACAAACGAACAAACGCTGTCAGGCAGAGTCGGTTGCTAAACAACCAAGGTAGGCATCCTTGGAGATTAGCAGCGTTGCCCTAGGTCTTTAGGACCCCTAGCTGTGCTGTGGGCTGGCCATGTCCTGCCTGCAGAGAAGTGTGACAGAGGGACCTGACAGCTCTGCTGCCTTGCCCAAGGACACGCTGTCACCGCGGCATAATAAGAGCGGACTGAGCGGTCCCCGAACGTCAACAGCACCACGGCCCCCGCTGGACGATTAGAAAGAGCTTCCCAACAAAGAGGCGGCCAACAAAAGGCCCATGTTAAATTAGGCATTTAATTCAACACTCGGTCACGAGGGCAAAGTAATCAGAGGGAAATCGTAAAAACATATCAAAAGGACAAGGAGAGGCAGAGCGTCAGATAAGCCCACACAAATGACTTTTGGCTTATGTGAAGAGATACTGAACACAAACTATAGAGCATTCAATAAAACACTGAATGATGAATATACTGTATATTTAGAGCTTGATAAAAAAAGATAATGTTGTGCAACAGTGGAAAAGTATAGAAAATAAACCACCAAATCTGGTCTAAACTCCAAGCTAAAAACACAGCTATGAGGAGACGACGAGTTGTCACGCATCTTGGGCTTAAAATTATTCTCAGCACATCAGAGAGCGAGGCAGGATTTTAGATTTATAGATTCCTTTCCTCACTCCTTTTTTCCCCCACTGGGCCAGACATAAAAACCTGAATTAAATGTATTTCCAGTGTCGTATGAATGCTGTTTGTGCAATTACAACCACAGCGTAGAACAACAAAGCACGCCACAACATAAAAAAATGTAAAATTAAAGCCTGAGTCAGTGGGATACAAGCTGCACTCTGCAGTCTGAACCTGGCAACCTGTTGAAACTTGTAATCTCCTGAAGTGTGTCACATTACACAGTGACACTCCTCAGGATGTCAGCGCTGGTCCGTGCCTCGGAGTTGAGGGCCCCGAACGCCTCGGCAATAAAAACATGATATACGACTCAAGTTTAAAAAATGACATCAATGAAGTCATCTGGCATGCACCCGCTTCCTCAAATCACAGTCTTATAGTGCTCCTTTTGAAAACTCTGAATTTGCAGTTGTTGTTATTTTATGATATAATTACAAGTGTACAGCTCTGAGGTATTGCAGGGGGGTTAAAGGAGAGCTGCTCTCTCAGCGCTTGTTGAGCAGAGGATAATTATAGGGAGGGAAAACCTCGTCAGAGTCACAGGAATTCACTCTGATTTATTCAAGAGTGAAAGGATTCCTTGTAAGCCTTAAATAAATTTTAATTGCAGTAAGCTGTCTAACACAAGGGACCCCCTCCTCCCTCCCCCCTGAACCCTGGTGAGTTGGGAACTTTGATTAGATTACAAAAAAAAAAGGACTGAAGAGGGTATTAAGGTTCCACAGGGGTCCCCATACTCACACAAAATACTTCATCTATATTTAAGGAGTTTTACGCCAATGCAAAACACACAACGCTAGCATGAAGTCACACACCTACACAGCAGCACAGCAGCGTACTTACACAACGACTGATGTCATATTTCAG
Source organism: Sebastiscus albofasciatus (assembly GCA_916701655.1). Classification (NCBI taxonomy): domain Eukaryota; kingdom Metazoa; phylum Chordata; class Actinopteri; order Perciformes; family Sebastidae; genus Sebastiscus; species Sebastiscus albofasciatus. The sequence continues at coordinate 13,875 of CAKAOI010039151.1, forward strand.
CATGTGTTTTATAGGTGTAACGTAAACCTGATTTTATTGACAAACCAGAAAATAATGAGTGTAAACTTGTAAGTGTTGAGTTTAAACACAAACGTAAATTGATAAGAAGAAGATGAAACCTAATTGACGCACTTTGGAATGCGTGTTTCCGATATCCTTTGGGCAAAACAGCCTCCTGCCCTCGTGTCTCACTTGTCAAGTCATGTCGTGGTATTTATTGGTTTGATTCTCCACATTTGCTGTATTTTATCCTCTTTAAACGCCTTTTGTGTATGGGCATTGCTGCTTTCATGCATGAATGTGCCTTTATGCTTTATTGTCCCTGCTCACTGCTGAACTCACTTATATGTTAATTGTAACATCTTTTTATGTGCATGATAGATATGAATGATAATGATAATGAAGTGTGTCATTTCTGATGTTTCTGACAAAGGATGAGGTCTCCAATTTGGCCAAGAAGTAACACACATGTAACTTTGATTTGTAATTTTGTAAGTTCTAAACACTACAATAATGGTCCTCAAGGAGTCTGAGATACTCTGTGTTAAATATGGATTTGCATGTGGTGCCGAATCTCCCTTGGGACCACGGTGAGTCATTTTAAAAGAAAATGTCTTTGTAAAGTTGTACCACTCCATTCGAAAAATCTATGTTATTTATGAAAAGGCCTACAAAATAGATACATGAGGTATCTAAGGTATGTCTTCTTCTTCTTCTAATCCATGAAGTCGGAGCGGTTGTTTTAGAAACTGATAGAGTGAAAGAATGACAAAAGATTTTCACTTTCTTCAAAACTGGATCAGTTGCAATCTTACAAGTTGACAGACTGAGGCAGTCGCCGCTGTTTTCATCACGGGGTTAAGTCCTCTCTGGACGTCCCTGCCTCTCCGCATGTGTGTGCCCTGGAGAAATGGGCCAGTAAAAGTTTTAAATGAGCACTAGACAGGTGTCGGCAGTCTTTTAGGAAAGACAAATCTGTCCACGCCATTCGATACTTTCCCTGCAAAGTACAGAGGGAAACTGTCTGGGCGGACAGGGAGAAAGATAGAGATGGATGGACGGAGAGAGAAAGGGAGGTACATGTTGATGGGAAATGAATACTTTCTCTTTTTTGTCTTTCTCTTGTTTATTCTCTCTTTTCTGGCTGCTTCTAGGAACAGTGCGGGGATCTACTATTGAGAAAGAGTATAAATCTTAATGTAATCAATCTTACTGCTCAGTGTTATTAAATATTACTGGAAAAGAAGCTACAAACGCCAAAACAAACTCATGCATCACCTATAATATCAAGACTATAAGTTGAGCTCACCGAATGAATGACATAAGAGGTGGAGAGTTTGAAATTTTATGTCTTAAAGAAACGCCCTTTCTTCGGGTTCGACCAAGACCCCTGCACAAGTTGCAGCCTGCTGCTCGGCGCTCGGGCCCCGAGGAGTGAAAAGGGCCGATAATTGAGCTGGAAGGAATGGAAGGAGGGAGTAACGTTCCCGCAATGAGTCCAAAACAAAACTCCTGCTAATTCTCTGCACTTTTCATCCATCTCCTGCCGATTGAAAACTGGAGAGCTTGGGGGGAGAACTTCGCCCAAATCTTAAGTATAGTTATTCAGTGTTTCCTGCTTTTCCCACAAGAAAAGAACATCGTAAAGCTCATGCAAGAAACATAAAATATTGAGTCTAGATGATTACCATTCAGATTTAAATGTAATCATAATACAGCTATCTTCTATGTTCAGCTGCCTCTGACAGATATATTATATGGATGAAGGAAAAAAAGGAGTTTTTAGGTTTATTGCATCACCCCCCAAAAGAATCACTATCATAAAACATAGATGACAGCCCACCAAAAAAAATATGCAAACACTGAACTCCTTGGATAATCCTCACTGGATGTGAGGGGAAAACACAGCATCAAAATGTGTTCTTTCAGATTTTTTCTCCTTTTTAACAAGTTTCTTTAAGAAAATTAACTTTATTTTGATTATTTATAGTCCATAGCTTATTGGAATTACATGTACTGTATCTCTGGTTTGCTACGCGTCTGTCTCTCTGTCTAACTATTAATATTCATATTAAAATCAGAGAATGTCTATTGAAATGTGATTTAAAGTAAGCTTAACCACACCACGTTGCATGAATTTCACTAGAGTCAAAAATAGAGGTGGCGATTAGCTTTAGCAGGAGTTTATTTGGTATTTTTTTCTACAATAATTAGATTCAACCACTGCTTCATTTAGTAATGTGAAATATCTAACTGAATTACAAAGATAACGTTTCATTAAAGCGGATTTAATAGACAATAGCTCAGGAAAAATTCTTAAGTAGGCCACATTTTAGCCTTAGCTGAGGCTTGTTGTGATATACAGTAGCTCTATAGTTTCACATCTGGACAGTAATGAAGATTTTATACAGAATAGAGAAGATTTTTAAGTGAATTTAAAAATGTAACTGAGCACTAGTGTTTTTTTGGTGGCTGTTTTTTAAAGAGACGTCCAAGACATCAAAGTAATCCAGCGTGGACAGAACAGTCTTCTGGATCACAGTCGTTTCACCAAAATGACTGAAAGGTCATTAGTCAAACAGACATGTGGGGATCTGACTTCTACAACCGATTCCTCTCTGTGTGATAGACAAGGCGTTCAATTTAGAGAGGAAAACTCTAATTGAAACTGTGACCTTTGCTGGTCAAGGTGGGATGATCTCAGAGGCGATGGGCCTTGAGGCAAATTGATCTGAGCCTGTCAAAGGTTGTGAGGCAGCTTCTTGTGGTCTCTGATGACTCAGCAGTTTCTCTCAACAAACACATCATTCTGCAGCAGCAGCAGCTCCATCCTGCAGGGTCACAACCTGCTCTGGACAGGAAACACCCTGCAGGCTCTTAGTCACTCAGTGACTGAACGTTATCTCTCTCTGGATCTCTTTCTCCACTTCTCCTTTACTTTTCTCATTTAGATTTAAATACTGGTTTGTACAGCACATCCATTTATGCAGGTCTAAACATGGAACTGACCTGATCTCAAACATTCATTAATTATACGCTAGTTTACTGTGTAAATGGAAAAACGTACTTAACTGACTACTAATGCTAATTAATCTGAAATACTACATAACAGGATCATGTGCAGAAAATGTCAGAAAATATAGAAAAATCCCCATCACATTTTTACTGAGCCCAAGGTGACGTCTAAAAAACAGTTTTTTTCCCCCAGCTGACAATAAAAACCCAAATACACAAAGTTTATTGGACAAAAAATTATAAAAATTCAGCAAATGACGATGATGTCATTTGTCATCATCAATTGTTAAAATAGCTGTTGATTAATTTTCTATTGATTCATTAATAAACTGATCTACTACTTGTTTCAGTGCATTCTGTAAATAATTATTTTAAAAGTTTTTTTTAATTATTTTATTTGTTACTTTACTTATCTGGAGTTTTTTCCTCATATATTTGACATTTTTACATTTGTAAAGTAAAGTTTTTAAATCCACGGAGAGAAATTCTTTGCGTTTGATCAGTAAATTGTGAATAAAACTAATTATGCAGAGATGCAAATTAGCTTTAATTTGAATGTAGTTGTCAAAGTTTTAGATGCACTGGGTTTGATAAGTTTGAGTTAATCATACACAAAGGTCTAAATGTATTTTTAAAAACTATCAATATTGAAAAAAAGTATCAATATTGGTCATAAAAATAACCACATTCAAGTATTTGAAATAAAATTTCCTCCAACAAACTCTTGTTAGGAAATATCAGTCTATATTGGGGGGATATATATTTGGCTGAATATCCTTGGTCGTGTGCAAAGAAAAGGGGAAGTTCGGCAGAAGTTTGGGCTCAGATTGTTCAGCCCTCCCGATGAGATGCTCAAGAACGCGGCAGCAGAAGAAAAGAGGAAACCAAGAGGAAGAGCAAACCACAGGCGTCTCTGTGGAAAGCCTTAACCTGCCTCTGGCTTGATCCCCTCCACAAAGGAGAGCTTTGATGGGCTGATGCGCCGGCTTGTAATGAATATCACCGACAACATCTTCACACCTCCTCCTACGCACCGCTGAAACGACACAATGACTCTGTCAACAGATGCTCTGTTGTATAAAGGAAAGCCTGAAAGAAGTGTGTCCTTCTTTAGATATACATGGTGCATGCATGAACACTCTTATAGATACACAAACAAATGGACTCCCAGCATGTGTTCTTGTAAAAACATAAATATATTTAGGACTTTTACAGGAACTTTTCACTCCTACAAGTCCGTATATGTGCTGCTCTGCCTTGCTGACGGCCTCTCTTTACAGCTGTAATTGCAGATGTTGGATTAATTCACCTCGCTTTGTACTTAGACGCAATCATCCCCCCCTCGCTTCCTTCTCTGTTCACGTGAGGCTTCTTAATGGTCGTGGTATTTTTCAACCGTTGGCACGAGTGCTGCTACTCATTATTCCAGGCAGCTGTTACTGCAGGGTAACCTCAGAGCTCACTGACCAGTCAGAGAGGGCAGCTTCTTAACTTGAGATCTTCATTGACACTGAGCATGTGCAGATAACAGCCGGGTCACCCTCCTCCACCGACACTTGTGGCTCTTATGGGGCCTTTGCAGTGCTCATAAGGTCACTGTGGTCATTTCTATTGGCCGCTGTCTTGCTTTTTGGCTTTTCTAGAGTTTTTCCGAGAGTTTTTGTAGCTAGAATGAAACTTCCCACAAAACATCTGTATTTCATCATTCAGTGAAGCAATACTCGAAAAATTGTGTTTGCTTGAATTGTTAAAAATGTATTACAAGAAGCACTGTGGTACTTCCTGGTACGCTGGGTAAAGGCGTCAGTATACTTCAAACAAAGTGTTTGACGGATGGCCTCACAGCGCCTAAACCCCCCTCCCCCATACTCCGTTTTCGATGTTGACAGTGTGCGCTGGGATCTGACTCATTACACGTGATTTATGCTCGTCATATCCGTGAGGGTCGGGAGTGTTCGCACGGCCAAAGTGACAACACACCATCAGATACGGCCCTTCGCGGGGTTTCCGTGTGGCAGGTTTTCACTACGTGGATGCGCGGAGAAAATGGAGAACTTTGAGGAGCTATGAGAATGTCGGAGAAACCTGCACAGTATAAAAGATGCAACGTTTCCTCGTCATGATTCCACGTTAGCTCATGTCCGCGCGACCGACCTTATGGAAAGTATAACCGAGGCTTTACTCTTCACTCTGTTGTATGAACTAGATCGTTTGTAGCTAGCCCGGCCTTAAGGTGCGTACAATGCGACTACGAAATCCTAGATTAAAATCTGGTGTAGGATATTTATTGCCATCAGTTTTGGTCTCCCCACTCTTTCCTTGTCAAACAAAGCAAAAACACAGTCTTTTAAATACAACGATTAATTCTATGAATGCACATCTTATCCTCATGTCTGGTTGGATCAGAATGACCTTAGGCTATCTCCTCTTTTTAACAAAAGCAACTTGTTCCGTGAGAGGCACAATTAAAGAGTGGGAGGCAGGAAGATTACACACAGGCTTTATAGGCACCTCCAAATGACTCAAGAGCAGACCATCCAACAGCTGGTAAAATTATCCACCATTGTCACGAAACACTCAAAGCCAATCTTTGCCCTGTAATGTACACACCTCTCCCTCTTCCCGCTAGGTTACCTCTGCGGGGGTCATATAAAGTCGAAGGGAGATTGAAAATAGTTCTGACATTCGGCCAGAGGGAAAAAAACGTTCAGTCTGGCTGCTGTCAGAATAGATGAAGCCACAACAGTCTTCAAAAGTCAGGAACATCAAGCACAGTAGATTAGTGCGAAGGAATTGGGTAATAACTTTAACACATGACATCTTACCACTTTCCATCACGTATGCAACTTCAAAGGGGGAAATATGGTATTTATTGATGGGCCCATAATTCAGTTCTCCTCTAAAGCAGGTCAGATTTCATTGGACAGGGCAGGGAGAATAGAAACCAGATGATACGAGGCCTGGGCCCCAACTCTGGCTGAGCTTTCACTTTAGGCCTGCAGGTTGCCGGGTCGAATCCTGATGGGGGAGAGCCCCTTCCTCCCCGGATCATGGGGCAGAGAGAAAAACAACCTCTCGACCAGTGGTGACGTATCCCCACATCCCTATCACATGAGCTCAAGAAAACCTTCATCAACACCACCTGTCATGTTCCAAGTTTGTTCATTTCAACAGATTTAAAAAGTATTTTCATATTATTTTTAGTGTTGGTCTGGTTTGCATTCCTACACTGAGTCACAGAAGCTGGATGCTTCAGCCAATTATTGCATTTAGCTAACTATTACAACTGTTTATCTACAAGTATCTAAATATTTAAACTGTTTTTCTATTACTTTTAACTATTTCGAAGTACTGTATTTCGTATATATCCCACAAAATCAATTTGTGTGTAATTAACGTAATCATGAACCAGGTAGTATAAATAGCAGCAAATGCGATGTAGGGAAGAGGTCGGGGTGGGTCAAAAAATACCGGACTTTCACCCAGGAGACCAGCGTTCATGTCTCCGTGTGAAACCACAAGTCAACGTTGATTAATTTGTCTCGTAAGCTACATACTTAAGTAACGCCACTGCTGGAGTTATTTAAAGCCAAACCACGATCCTTTCCTAAACCTAACTAAGTAGCTTTCTTGCCTACACCTAAGGAAGTTGTTTCCTGTGAAGACGGAAGTTTATTTTGAAAAGCCTGTATGTATGTAACGAGCGTAAATTGATGCGTGTTGCTGGACATTTGTAGGAAAATGAATGAAAAAGGAGGAATAACGTTTTCATAAGATATCATACGAACCATTGTATGAGGATACGATGAAATAAGAATTGTTGTATTTTTGTTACCTTAGAATGAGCTGTTTATATCTACATAGGGAGCGGGTCCTCTTCACAGAGTCTGCCATGTTTATACAGTAGCCCAGAACCGCTTAGGCCGGAGTCGCTAACATTATTCGCTGCCGTCGCCGCCGCTTTCACTCTCTCTTGCTTCACCACTCTCTTCTTTCGTACACACATACACTCTATGCACTGGCTCTGCAACAAGAGGCCTACGCTACTCTTACAACAATTGGCTCTGGACTTCTATGCCCACTTGCCAACTAGTGTTCATGCACTTTCAATTGCAAAACGTGTCTTAAATATGTGGATATATTTCTGTGATCAAATGATCTTTTCATTTCTTTTAAATTAGTTGAGCTACTCCACAATCTTTCCAAGTGCCCCCCTGGCAGCTGCAAAGTTACCCCCTGGGGTACAACCTCTGGTTGGGCATCGCTGCTCGAGACAGTGTTTATTAAAATCATTCCTTCCAAGTCTGACACCTTCAAACCAGCAGCTCAAGCTTGGAATCAAATCTATTTCTCTAGCACTACAAGAAACATGACAAGGCCGCGTAATGTGATTATTTTTACCATTGCTTAGCCCTTTTATACCATAAACAAGCAACTGGTTTTCTCAATTCTGTAGTGCAGCATATGTATTTTGACCCACCAGTTACATATTTTACTCAAAACACAGACTCCAACACATGACATGCAACACGTGACTGCAGAGAGGAGGGCAACAGGCTTGTGTGAGCCATCCGTCCCATCTCACTCTGCAAACGCCAAAGGGATTTCCACAAAGCAAACACTGGTTAGCCTCGCTATTTAGTGTGGAGAGCCACCGCAGCCAACAAGTTCACTTCCAGAAAATAGCTCAGTCTGCCCCTGATAGGGCACCAGTGTGTGTGTGCGTGTGTGTGGGTGTGTGTGAATGTGTGTAATCCTTATGATTCTGCATTGGCCCAGATAGCTGAAGCAATGCATAATTCACTGGCAGAGATCCAAACTGGATGTGGTTTGACTCTTTGCTGTAGATTTTCTCCCAGAGGGGGGGATGGTGGTTTGACTATCAATTACAGTGGCTGGAGCCCTGCAATCTGAGATCCTCTGTGATTCATCCATGCTATGCCTGCACGCTTGACTGCTATTCATGTTGTCTTGCAATAATCACCATACGAGATGAAAAACAAACCTTCACATGTCTGGTGTTGTCATTTTGTTGCCTGCTGTCAGTTCTTTCGTACCGTTAACGACATCTGTGATCAGCTGTAAAATTTTAAGAATGACAGACATCAGGAAGGAAGAATTTAAATGAAAGCAAGGCCAGTTTTTTTACACATTGTAAAAGTTAGATTTGCTCTGTAACTGTTTAAATGCAGCTGTTTGTGATGTACTTTGCATTTCTGAGCCCTATGGTTTTGTACTTTTCCCACAGATAAGAGGACGTGATGTCATGCCGACATATTTCCAAAGCAGTTTTGATGCAGTTTGATAGAGCAATTTTCAGCAACCTAAAACATCTGCATTACGTGTCACGTTTATCCTTCAGAACCAAGCAGAAGGAGTTTTTGTACGGACACATTTTTTTGCAGTGATGCTCAACAAACAGTAAGAAAGTCATTGTTAAAAAGGTAAAGACGCCAACATTAGCCTCAGTATGCCCGAATACAATGCAGCCACAAGATATACTGCGATTTGAGTGATGGACGGGGCCACAATCATAGAGAGGCCCCATGTTCACAAACTCAATCTAGTTGCATCCTTGATTTGGATTAAAACAACAAATCTACCTCTGCATCTGCTACCTGTGAAGTGGGCGTAGAAAAAATCATCACTGTCCCTGAATGAATCAGTAGCAGTAGAGCTCACTAGTGACTGAGAACACCGTTATCATGTCAGCTGTGACACATAGTACGTTACTTCCTCACTAAAAGTCAAGTCAAGTCAGTTTATGTAGCACAGTTTAAAAACAACCTGCAGTTGATCAAAGTGCTTTAAAGGAAAAAGTGCAGAAACTGACTAATGACGCAATGACAAACACGCATATTGATATATCTAAAACACATGAACTGCTAGAGAAAATAAGTGTTAAGAGTTTTTAGCCTGGATTTGAAACATCTGATGGTCGGAGTTAATCCAACATCTAGAGGGAGGCAGTTCCACAACTTGGGCTCGGCGATGGAAAAAGGCACGGTCACCTCGAACGACTATCTGGGATGGAAAGCAGCAGCTTATCAGACGACCTCAGTGGAGATGTAAAAGGTCACTGAGATATGCTGGAGTTAGTCCATTCAAAGCTTTAAAAAGGAAAAGGAAAATCATTTAGTCAACTCTAAATTTCTTATTAAAAGACTGCAAAAGCTTAACAATCATAATCTGATAACTCAGAGGTTGCTGAGCTATTGACCTTATAAACAGTTCTGCAAAAGGAAGCAAGTGTGTCCTGCAGATCAACATTTTCTGCTCCCAGTATACTTTACAAAATACTGAGTTTATGATATGAAGCTTTAAGTAATATTACAGGGAAAAAGAACATATAGTATAGCACATACATTGCATCAAGGCAGAAGTTTCTGAAGAGCTGAGCAACTCGTCACAGTGGAGTCGAACTTCACTACATTAAGCCTAATTGCTTCGTATCAGCTCAAAACCTAGACATATGATGGAATACATTTTGTTGCTATTGTTATGCAATAAAATATGTTGGAATATGAATGGAACCACATCCAAAAACAAAAAAACAAACCTGCTTATTAATGTGGGTCAGTTTGCTTCAATTTACAGTCTTTCACATCATCAACTACGTAACACCATTTCAAGATAGGAAACAACAAATAACTGAAACAATGACAATTATCTTATAGTAAAAATGACTGTTAACATTTTTTTAATTGTTTGTACATCACAAAATATCAGATTTACTTTATTGTGATGAAGTGAAACCCTTTAGCCACGTAGCTGGGTATTTTCCGTGCAAACACCCACGTTCACACCGCTCATTAGAGAGCAGGGAGTGAGTAACCCCCAAAGAAATGTCAGTATCTGCTCTGTGAAACAGTCATTCATGAGACATTCTTTGATTCCTCATTGGACAAATTGATATGCAGCGAATAAAAGAAAGACTTACACGCACACATTACACAGAGCTTCCCGTTAGTGTACGGGCCTCTCATTGTGCAGCTCAGCCATCTGTCTCTCAGCAGTAGGTCCTTGTTACCTGTTGTACTCTTTCTTACCCCGCTCATTCACCAATCCAATCTCAGTGCCAGCACCCCCTTTCACCATCTTGTTCAGCGAGGGGTTCTCAAAGACCATTTCTCACAGAAAGAGGGACCCAAGTGTCTTGGACTTTGACAAAAACTAGAAAAGGGGAGCGTTTCTGTGCTGCTTGTTTAAAGTATTAGTTATTAAAACTTACGACCTTTCTGATTCTTCAGGATTTTTTGATCTGTATGAAGTTAAATAAATGGAGAAACTGAATTCCTTAAACCCTCTAAGATTTCAAATGTAAGCCACATCACTGTCAGAGCCTTTGGCGATGGGCGAGGTGGATATTGAGGGCGATGGGGGACAGATGCTTCTCCTTAGAGCATGGGGAGGGAGGGTTCGCCCGTGGCCCCCGCTCAGATGAGATGCTAAGTTTACGTTGCACCAGTCTGCAACAGTCTTAGAAGTCAGTTGGATGTCCAGACCTTTAGCATATGGAGCTAGTTAGAAGCAGAGCCGCGAGCCTCGGGCCCTTTCTGTCTCGGTACGGGACCAGCGCTGAGCGGTCGCCTCAGTGAGACGTTTTCCAATCGCTGCAGGCAGCATAAAGCTTCAAAGATTACAGTCAAAGTTTATGTTTCTTGGACGTGAGAACAAAAAGCTGGCATCCAATAACGATGAAAGGATTCCTGAGAAGGTGAATTACCCACTAAAGCATTAAAGTGTGATGAAAACTCAAATGAAAGTTAATATTTAGGTTTAATTTGGTGGCTGTTTGTCATTTATAAGCATGTTGTTTGTATTATGTATTAAGTATGGACAGCATGACTGTGTCCTGTGGACATGTGGCTTTGTCCACTTGGTCAAATACTTAATCAACATTTTTCTTTACTTAGAGCTGTTTTCCATTTTAGCAAATCCAATAAACATCTTTCTAAAAAACTAAGCAGCTGTTTGTGTGAGACGGTCTTTCTAATGACCCTTAGTTAACTTTGCACCTAATGCAGCCATTATCATTGAATAACAGGAAGTTAATTTTCCTGTTCCTAAACTACCCAACCTTTTCTGACCAATGACCCCTCAGAATAAGGGGTCACGGCCAATTATAAGCAAGCTGCTAATGGTGCTTTAGTGAGTCCAGATGTTGTTAAACTCACTGAACAGAGTAAATGACCACAACAAACTGGAACAGAGTCCGCAGTATGAACACAAAGAAAAACATTGTCTGGCTACAACGTCAGAATGTGTTTCATCTGCTGCTTTTAAAATAGTTTCTTACATACTGTAAAATGCAACGTTGCTTAATATGCCGCTTTGAATTAATTATTTTATTAAATCAATGTTTTTGACAGTTGGCTTTGGTGAGTATTTTCTCATTTCAACAGTTCAGCCCAGTTTCTACTTTAAAGTGACCATTTGGTTTGGATTGTTTAAGTCCATCTTCATACAATATTCACACGCAACATGCAAATTTAAAAAGTCGCTGGTCTCTTAACACTTTGAGTACATCTTTTCACAGAACATGGACTTTCTTCCTAACACGAATAGAGATTGACTCATGGTCAGAATGGAGAAATTATTACAGAGACCAGTAACTCTTAAAACTGCATTAATTGATTTTTTTGTAAGTCCAATATTTACTCTTTTTGATCTTCACCAACTCCAGAGGGAAATATCTGACTGTTTAGCTCGCAGAAATAGAATAGGAGTAGAACGGACATTCCCATTCGAATCAACGTGGCAGGATGGTCAGGGCGGTGTCCATTTTTATAACCAAAACAAAAACAATGATCTGAAAGATGTGAAAACGCTCCGTAGAGCTGAAGGGAACAGCAGCGTCGGGCGATAATCATTTGTAGGATCGAGCGACCCCTTTCACAATACACGTAGTCTTTTGATACTTAATATAGTAATACTGATTAGTGCAGCTTTACGCCGTATGAGTATTGTATTACAATAGATTTGAAAAATTATGAACCCATCTTTAAACGGTACAGTTTGTAGGATTTGGCGCCATCTAGTGGTGTAGTTGCAGATTGCAACCAAACGAGTGCCCCTCCAATCACTCACTCGCTCCCTTTCCAAGGCTGCAGTAACGTGAGCCGCCGAGTGCAAAGCCGTGGTAACGCCTTTCTCAGAGGCCATCCTTACCACAATAACACTACTTTAGGAGCAACGGAAGTCAGACAGCGGCTGGCGGTACCACGGTTTAGCACACTGCAGCTCACGTTACTGCAGTTTCACAAGCGTGTCGGAGAACTATCAGGAGGCCTTCAGGTAATAAAAAAAAAGCGGAAGGCTCTCTCTAGAGCCAGTGTTTGGTTTGTCCGTCTGGGCTACTGTAGAAACATGTTGGAGCATCATGGCAGACTCCGTGAGGAGGACTTGCTCCCTATGTAGATAAGAAGGGCGAAACAAAAACAACGATTCTTAGTTTCAGGTGATTATACACTAATGAAAACATAGTTATGAATATTATGTTCCATTTCCCCCTAAACGTTACACAATGTTTAAAAAGAGCCAGCTATGCCGCCCCTGTTTAAACGTGAGTTCTTCTTACAGTATGTTCCTATTTCCATGTACAGGGTGGGTTGTTGGGTGTAGGAGCTTGGTGGGAGTGAACTTTCTGTCAAAACACCTTCTTTCCAGCTCAACAGGAAGAGAAATGAGAACATGGCACAGTTTGTCTTGTTTCTGTCTAAACAAACATTACGTTTGCAGGTTTGTATATTTTAGCATTAAAAAGGCGACACGGCTGCAGACACATTCATTCTGGGCTGTACGGTTGATGTTTTAGCCATCATTTGGAATGGCACATAGAGACACATTTCATATTGATGCAGTAAGTTGTGTAATGACTCCCGCAGGGTGTCTGGATATAGTCAAGACTCAAGCAAGAGATGTGTACTCAGGGTGCAGTTTATAAATTCTCTCATTGCATAATCTACAAATCTCCAGTGGTTTAATAAAAAAGATTGAACTAAAAACATTATATGTTTGCCATGCGAGAGACTTGTTTCTTGCTACAGAGCTGCTGCTTCTTCTTCTAGGGTTTTGGGTTTTAGAGGGTAGTCCATGAACAATTTATGTGCTCTTTTGTTTGTTTACTGTGGTTTGCCAGTCATAAAAATAAAGTCAGCTGAAGGAATCTCTCTTGCTCGTGTTCCCTCTTTCTCTCCCGAGTTTTTCTCTCGCTCTCTTGGCTGGCTGTCAAACCCTTCGAGCCATTTGGACCGTCACACCCACCCTTGGCCAGAGCTGAAATTAATTGCTGACTAAAAAAGTGCCTAGCAACTCCCTCGCTGCGCAGCAAATACACATCAACAGGTTGTCACTTGTGATATCAGGCGGGTTACCGCCACTGAATTAGAAGAGCTGACACAAGTAAATGATACACCGCTAGAGGAATTTACATGACATCACTGGGTAGAGGTGCAGCATTGACAACAATAAGGGGAGATAATATACAGTGTACGCAACGAGACTACAGGTTTGTGATACTGCATCAGTAATCCACATGATTATCACTTCCTTTCATTTTTTGGCAACATGCCGGGTGCAAAAGCTACATTCACGGAAGTTATCATAAGTGCCACTTTCTGACTTGTAAATACTGTTCATGTCAACATCCAAGAGGCACAGCTAGGATTTTCATTTTTTTTCCCTATCAAATACAGAGATAATGTGCAAACTAGGGCTGTCAAAGTTAACATGATAATAACGCATTAAAGCAAAGTTGTTTTAACGCCACTAATTTCTTTAACTCATTAGCACAACTTGCGATGTTTAGGTTGTATAATGGGCTGAGTGAAGATGCTGGTATCATTTGAAACTGGAAAACCAAAGGAATCCATTGGTACCAACCATGTCATAGTAGCTTGTCGGGAAGGAGGTTAAATAACGCTCCAAACTTACGCTACATTTTGGCGAGGAAAAACTGGCATGGCTATTTTCAAAGGGGTCGCTTGACCTCTGACCTCAAGATATGTGAATGTAAATGGGTTATATGGGTACCCACGAGCCTCCCCTTCACAGACATGCCCACTTTATGATAATCACATGCAGTTTGGGGCAAGTCATAGTCAAGTCAGCACACTGACACACTGACAGCTGTTGTTGCCTGTTGGGTTTGAGTTTGCCATGTTATGATTTGAGCATTTTTTTTATGCTAAATGCAGTACCTCTGAGGGTTTCTGGATCAATATCTGTCATTGTTTTGTGTTGTTAACTGATTTAAAATAATAAATATATACATAAATTTTCCCACTCCCATGTTGAGAATTAAATACTTGACAAATCTCCCTTTAAGGTACATTTTGAACAGATACAAATGAATCATGCGATCAATCGTGATTAAATATTTTAATCGATTGTCAGCCTTAGTGCAAAAAAAACATTTTTTTCATGTCACCTAAACACCATCTTTCAAGATTTTTTAATTTAAATTAGTAGTATATAAAGACAACTTTTAGGAGACAATGTTTGTCTGATGATTCGAATACTACCTTCAAACTCTGACATGAAGAAGTGCTCATTAACGCAGTTTTTGCATCACACTTCCTGGAAATCAATTCTGCTGCTTCTGTTACCATAGTGTATATGTGTTCCTGTTATTTTTATTTGCCTGTACAGTTACATATTGCTTTTCATGCTAATATATAGATCGAGATAAATATTTCAAGACTTTCAGTGTAAGGAAGTCATTCATCGTTGCCGACCTCATCAACATGCCTGCATGTCCCCTGCAGTCTGCTGAGTGCACAGGAAAGCTCACAGTAGGAAATTGAAAACTTACTCACACAAGTCGGGGCGGCGGAAATTAAAATAATGAAGTCAAGCGTTCGGAGGCCCAGATTCAAAACCTAAAGGCGACTTTTTTATTAACCTGCATCTTTGGTCGGAGGAACGCTTATGAAGTGCAGCTGGAAAACAGTCCCCGAGGCAAAACATGTTTGAAATGGACCGCGACATCCCTCTCAGTTACTGTTTTCTTTTTCGACCACGTTTTGGTTTGTCGACACGCTCTGTTCTCTATACGATACAGTGTATGTGGCAAAGGGCTCTGCTGTTTGCACGACTTCCGTGTTGGTTTTGATGTTGTTGCACAATATGTACCATATTTCTAGATGCATAAAAATAATGTCTCAGTCTCTGATTCAAACACAGCAGGAGGGTTCAGTCTTTGTTCTGAAGTCAGCCCTATAAATGCTGAAAGCAGAAATTCCTTCAGTGATTTTGTGCCTCTAATTTTCCCTCAAAAGACAACATGCATGTCATGACAGTCTTTTCTTATCTTCCCATCTCTTGCTGGTGCTATCTTCCACTTATGGCAAAGAATGTCTGCTGCTGTGTCAGGGTGTGCAGGCGGAGGCCGCATGAGCGAGCAAACAAGCAGAAAAATGAGCTGACATGAAACAGAGATGACTTCTAACCGCCTCAGGGCTCAGATTGTTCACAAGTCAGCTAATTTCAAGGTTTTGTTATCAGAGATGTGACTGTTTCTGTGATCCAAAACATTTTCATACAAGTAGCTGGGTATCTCATAAATCAGTAAAAAATAAATAAAGCATATTTTTTATATAAGATGTTCCCTGCCAGTTAACTTTAAACTCCTGAGAAGACACAACATGTCTAATGTGGAAACACAATACTTTAAAAACAATCATTTTTCTAAGGTCCACATTATAAACTCTGAAATTGACACACAGATATTATTTACTCTAATATTGACTAGTCCGACCAGAACGGCGTGATTTGAGAATCTTAATGTTGAGCACACATTGACAAAGTTGCATGCAAAGCATGCGTTTGTAAAGCATACTGAAGATCTGCTCAGAGAGCCCGTCTGCAGCCCTCACTAGACCTGCTTTCTGATCTCTTTCAAAACTGTAGATGATGAGATGTTGATGAGAATGACTGAAAACCTATTGGACAAATCAGAGCTTTGCTTTGTGCTAAGATACCATCGATTGGCTATTTCGTAGGGCGTTTTAAAGTCTGTTGGGGCAAGTCAAAGTATCTCAACAACATAAATCTCAATACTTGTCAAAGCAATTCTCAAGTCGTAGAGAGTAGGGCTTCACAATTAATACATTTTATCAAAATCACAATACGGCCTAATGCAATTTTTAAATCGCAGGAGGCGCAATATTTATTAAAGGTGAAATGTGTCAAAATACCATTTTAAATTAAACATTGTAGTGCTGCAGAGATTTCCTGGTCTACACATCACATACAGATTTAAGAAAAGATCTTTGTGTGGTACAGATTACCGCAGAAATCACGCCATAATAATTTTAACATGTTTTTCAATGAAAATTAGATTAATGATGTATAAATGATCATTCCCTCTAATATCGGGAATCATATCACAATTGCAATATCAGTCAAAATAATCACAATTAGATATTGTTTCAAAATGGTTCAGACCTACTAGAGAGTCAAGTTCATCACATTTCTTTCAGGTCTTTGAATGCTTTCTAGTAAAATGAAACAGTATTTGAACTTTTTCCTGTCAATGCTATGTTAATAATGTGCTAATATCAAGGCCTTTCAAAGCTAATCAAATAAGTAAATTACTTAACTAAATTAAATACGCTAGGTGTTTGCCTGATGTTGCTTCATTTATTTTGTATCATTCAACCCTTGAGTGACTTTAATATTTTCGCTTTAAAGTTTCAGGTCAAGTCTAAGTCATGTTTCAAGTTTACATTTTTGTGACATAAATCTGACTTGAGTCCAAGTCTCTCGAGTCTCAAGTGTTCTGCTCCGATAGTATTAAACTAAAAGTCACATGAGGCAATATCATCATTTTGACTGCATGAACCTAGTTGCAAAACGTTGTTGCAACAGTGTCGGAAATTTTCCTGATACTTTGATAGATGAGAACGGTCAATAAAGATACTGGAACAATAAATGTCTTTGTCTTATTTATTCTTGCGGTCAATGGCTGTTCAGCAAAACACACAGAGCATATACAGTTTGCAAGTCTGTTCTTGGAGCCAACAACCCAAATAAGGGTAAGGCTTTTATTTTATCCTAACAAAACAGGATGCGGTTACTTAGCAGAAGTTAGATGTACGTTTTGAAGGACACTTAGGTGTACAGAAACTATTCTAGACCCGTCTGCAAGACAGAAAACAAACAGGTGCACATATGTGATAAAAGGGCAAAGTGTGCTTTCTGGTCCAGCTCACCACATTTCCATTACAGAAGAACAAGGTCAACATGTCACGTAAGCCAGTATATTTTCCATTACACAACTTAATGCAAGAAATCCGCCCACAGCTTCTCATTAGGTTGCAGGGGATGTTACACATGTGCACTCCAAAGAAATACAGTCATTGACATGTAACACCAGCCCACAACTCACTTTTAGTTGTGAAATTACTTGACTCCCACTTTTCACCTTTTCTCCCCAGCTGCCATGACTCCGACTCCATTACATCCTGCACAGCTAATTATAACAAAAGCGCAAAGACTGAATTGATGTCAAATATCTAAACAAGTGCATGTCTTACAGGGCTGGCATCTGGACCCTAAGGCCTCAGTTGACCCGTCGCTGCTCTAATTGTGTATTCATTAGAATAGTTTAGTAGCTTGAAAGGCCTGAATGTAGCTCTGATAGTTCAGGGTAGCACCCAGGGAGAAGGACTGTGCTCTAGGGTATCATGGGGGAAGATTTTATCTATAGCTCCATTCATGGGGAAATATTTCTGTCCATTTGGCGGAGGACGGCTCTCTCAGTGGGCCGAGCCAGAAGATAAGAGAGATGACTAAGGGCAGGAGACAAGCTAATGGGAGGGAGATTTCCCATGGCTGGCCAAACCACTAGCAGCTGGCCATCTGCAAAAACACTACAAAGCAAGAAAACATGATATTGCCAACAAGCTTAGGCCATCATCAGGATCACATTCACCATTTTAACTTTTTGCATTGTTTTGAAATTATGGGCTTCGGGCTGCATAGAACAGCATATAGCATTATTTGTCACAAAATGTCTCTTGTGGTCTGAGTTAAAATTACAGGTTAAGCCAAAACTTTTCAGTCACAACCCTTTTTTCTGTCTTTATTTGGAGAAGATGGAGTCAAATTATTTCCTTCCACTTAAAAAGACCTCACCGCCCACCGTTTTAGTTTTAACATCTTTCCGGGAAAAGACTACGGTGGCCGACAAGGGCCCCCAAAACATCCCCATTAGGAGAAATGTGCCGCAGCTTCAGAAACGATGCCAATTCAAAAACACATACGAAAACCCAAAACGGAACCGTGCTACAAATGAAAGAAAGATGTGCTGCAGAAAGCCAAAACAAATACATGAACATCAAAAATGCTGCAAATAGAGAAACAATGCAAAGTCAAAATAAACACAAACCCCAAAAACAAATATAACGGAAAAACGCTGCATATCCAGTCAACACAACAGAAGTGGAAAACCTTGGTTTTTGACCCGAGAGAGAGAGAAACCAGTGAACTTTAGAAGCAAGAATAAAAGTGGTAACAGTGGGAAACTCCAGGTCTGAGAAGTGAAGCCAATGCTGAAGTGCCTTAAACTTGCATTCTCTCTAATAGCCAGCAGGGGGCGACTCCTCTGGTTGCAAAAAGAAGTCTGATTGTATAGAAGTCTATGAGAAAATGAGTCTACTTCTCACTTGATTTATTGCCTCAGTAAACATTGTGAACATGAGTTCATGGTCTCAATCTCTAGTTTCAAGTCTTCTTCAATACAGCATGATGTTCATTTAGTAAATTATGGTCCCATTTAGAGTCAAATAGACCATAAAGCAGGGGATGATTTAGGGCGTGGCTACCTCGTGATTGACAGGTCGCTACCACGGCGCTGTCCAATCTGGGAGTTGTCCGTGTTTTTGTCTCACAACTTTAACCCTTTCACAGTGTGCTTTCAGTTCATGAAAGTTAATTATAACATTTTTGTTCACCTAGAACAAAGTCTTATTCAGCGTTCGGTTGTACTTAGCTCCACCCTCTCATGTCACTTCTGGTTGCAAAAAACGGCTAAAATGCTGAACTGGAGGCTTCAAAACGGCAGTCCACAAACCAGTGGGTGACATCACTGTGATTACGTCCATTTCTTATATACAGTCTCTGAGTGTTACACAGTACAAACTAGCAAGGTGGACTTTTTCTTTATGTACAACACTGAACGCTGCAGTGTTTTGCTGCCTGTGTTATTTTGAACCCAGGCAATAATTAATGTAGCTTGTATGATATACAGTAAAAGGAAATATCTTTCCAATGAATTAAATAATACTTTATTTGATCTATGTACTATGTTATGTCACTGCAGGTGACTTTCTAACTCATGAGAGAGCAACGCAAGAACAGATCTGCCTTGATTACTTGCTAATCGGAAATTTGTAATTAGCTTGTTCTCCCAGAGCGCGCTGCATCAAAGACCTCCACAAAATCTAAACATGCAATTAGAATTAAAATACTGATTAGAGTGAGATTTAGTGAGGGGAAAAAAACCAGACACACACACACACACACTCTCATGGACCCATCCAAAGCCACCGCCGGAAAGCCTGTGGTCTGCGAGAGAAAAAATGTCCATAAACACGAGTGTGGGTTTGCTTTGGCTAAAGCATGTTACCGTCGCTCTCTTCAGTGGGTGTGTAAATCTTTTCTGCCTGGTGTGCTGTGAATCGGTGTGTAGCCTTAAACAGCGCTCAGTGCCAACATGCCGCCCCCCTCATCCCCTCCCCGACAACTTTGCAGTGCACAACCGTTGCGATGTTTCCCGTCTCTGTCAGTGGCGAGGCCCCGAGCCAACACAGAGATGGAATATAGAGTCATGAGCCAGTCAGACTAACGGCCCCGACTATTTCCTGTGGCGCGGCACAGAGCGACGGGATTGGCCTCCGCTCCGCTCTCCAGTATGAGAATCTTTCTGTGTTGCATCAGGCTTCGCTTGAGCAGATTGGTGCAGATCTGTCCTCTGTTTTCACTTAAATCTGCTCCTTTCTCTGTGCAGTTTCACCTCTTCCCTGCCTGCCGCCCTCTCTAACTTCCTGTCTGAGATGACTCCAATATTTTTGCTTCATAACATGAATTGTAAGTGGATTTGAAGCTGCGGTTAATCAGCGGTTAATCGTTTCTGTGACAGTGTTAATTTTGTGGGGAAATCTGACCACAGCAATGTTCGTTTATAAAAGCAAATATTAATACGGGCAAACCAATAGAAACCAAAAGAGAAATCCAGGATGGGGAAAACATCTTTCTGCTCCGGTTATGTGGGGACACCACCAGGAGGAAGACTGTGACCCATCTGGATCTCTGACAAGCAGTTAAAGGCACAAGCTGAGATCCAAAAAGTGAAATGCCAAAACCAACACAGCTTTCATACAGAAGACTCACATATGACGTCCTTTACTGAACACATTGTTCCACCTGAATAAATCCCTATTTATACAAGACTGCGGTCACAACGCATGGGTGTCACCATTCACTGTCACTCAAGTCTGCAAATAGTTCCACAAACACGGCCGATAAACCACAATACACATGAATACATGACCCTCTCTGTCTCTCTGTCAGTTTTTTTTTTTAGACTAGTTGGGTAGTATGTAAACTAGGGCTGTCAAAGTTAATAATAATAATGTGTACGGAAATTCTTTTTAACGCCACTAATTTCTTTAATGCAATAACGCGATCAATCTTTCGGAGGTTGTAGCAGGCTCAGTTTTAAAGCTAGAGAAAACCTAAGGAATCCATCGGTACCAACCATGTTATAACAGCTCGTCGGGAAGGAGGCTAAATAACGTTACAAAGTTACACAAAATTTTGGCGGAAAGGAAAAACTGACATGGCCATTTTCAAAGGGGTCCCTTGACCTCTGACCTCCAGATCAGTGAATGTAAATGGGTTCTATGGGTACCCACGAGTCTCCCCTTTACAGACATGCCCACTTTATGATCATCACATGCAGTTTGGGGCAAGTCATAGTCAAGTCAGCACACTGACACACTGACAGCTGTTGTTGCCTGTTGGGCTGCAGTTTGCCATGTTATGATTTGAGCATATATTTTTTATGTTAAATGCAGTACCTGTGAGGGTTTCTGGACAATATTTGACATTGTTTTGTGTTGTTAATTGATTTCTAATAATAAATATATACATACATTTGCAAAAAGCAGCATATTTGCCCACTCCCATGTTGATAAGAGGATTAAATATTTGACAAATCTCCCTATAAGGGACATTTTTAACAGATAAAATAGGTGTGATTCCTTTGCGATTAATTGTGACTATGGACAATCGTGCGGTTAATCACAATTAAAAATTGTAATCAATTGTAATGTAAACATTTTAAAATTTCCATAAGACACCAGGTCTCACAGAAGTAAAAAATAAACTCAAAACCCAGGATCGTATGAGGCTGTCCTCCTCATTAATCCTTCTAGCAGCTGAATTAGTAATATATCGGGAGCAAAGGAAGAAGTCAGACGGTATTGTAGAGCAGCATCTGACTTTAATGCGGGAGATCACCGTTTCCAGCCAACAGTCAACAAACAAACTTTTTTTTTTTACTGTATTTTAATGGGGAACTCCTCAACTATTTACCTTTGATTTAAATGCATTCACTTAATAATCTGCTGCCAGATGGAAACTGTTGTCATAATTTGGTTTGCCCTAAAACACCTCTTCCTCCCTCTTATTACCTGTGTGCAACAACACAACTGCAGATTTGTGTGTGCATGAAAGAGAGAGCACTCACCCAAACACCCTCTTAGGAACAAAATAAGTAAGTGTTGCACTGCCATAGGTAGCCAAATGCACCTGGTTACAAATTATCTGCAGCGTTTCTTGCACACATCAACCTCCACTGTGACCTGCAGCAAAGCCTTTCCCTCTCTTTATGAGCCGGCGTTGGATAATTACGTATCTTTTACAGTAGAGTTTCCAGTTGAAAGTGCACAAACAAAGAGCTTTATGGGGATCTAGAGGGCTGCTACGTTTCTTCAGTGTTGCATTCAAGGTGCGTGAAGAGAGGTGGTTTACTTTGGCTGGTGTTGAGCAGAGCTCAGTCAAGCAGGGATTTGAAAGGAGATCAGAAGGTTTCACATTGTGGTCACTTTGTTTGATCGGGCTTAATTCCTCTGAGTGCCACTAACACGCTTTCCTTTGTTGATTAGCTGTGAGTGACAAAGTGCACACAAAAGCTGCGCGTTAGATAATAGTGACTGCTGAGTGAAGGCATTTACATGATTTGAATCAACATTATGCTGCATGTACCGACTCAAACGTGAGGCTTCGCTAAAATACACATGTTCCAAATTATCACCAGCTTCTGAATGGAAACACACACACACAAAAAACATTACTGCATGAATGCAAAGGCAAATAAAGCAACAAAGGGTGTTATCTAACAGGGGCTCAGATTATGCAAGCAAAGGGTTAGAAAGTTAAATGTGGCTCTGTGCCCTTTGCTCTTCTCCTTGAGGTTTTGTTTGTTTAACAGCATTAGATCCTGGAAGCTCTCGGAGGTGCTAAAGAGGGAGGGCAGGCCGGGTGTCAGGAGGATGTTCCTCTTCCTAAAAACCAAAAGGAGGCGTTTGTTTCAGCACTAAATAAAGCTTCCTCCTCTTTGTGTCAGAAACCAAACTATTTGCAACAATCGACTGAAAATTAACCACTGACGATTTTCATAATCCGTTCATACTTCAAGTCATTTATCAAGCAAAAATGTCAAACACTCACTGGTTTTAGCTTCTCTAATGTGAGGATTTACTCTTGTATCACTGTAAATTGAATATTTTTGAGTTTTGGACTGTTGGTCTGACAAAACAAGCTTTAAGGAGGTTAAATAACGCTCCAAACTAACAATACATTTTGGCGAGGAAAAACTAGCATGGCCATTTTCAGAGGTCCCTTGACATCTGACCTCAAGATATGTGAATGTAAATGGGTTCTCTGGGTACCCACGAGTCTCCCCTTTACAGACATGCCCACTTTATGATCATCACATGCAGTTTGGGGCAAGTCATAGTCAAGTCAGCACACTGACACACCGACAGCTGTTGTTGCCTGTTGGGCTGCAGTTTGCCATGTTATGATTTGAGCATATATGTTTTATGCTAAATGCAGTACCTGTGAGGGTTTCTGGACAATATTTGTCATTGTTTTGAGTTGTTAATTGATTTCTAATAATAAATATATACATATGTGTGCATAAAGCAGCATATTTGCCCACTCCCATGTTGATAAGAGGATTAAATACTTGACAAATCTCCCTTTAAGGTACATTTTGAACAGATAAAAAATGTGTGATTGATTTGATTAATTTTAATTTAATTGTGATTAACTATGCATTCATGCAATTAATCACGATTAAATATCAATCAATCAATTGGCAACCCTACT